>JAODLD010000049.1:5460183-5471160 GCA_026781065.1 Mormyrops boulengeri
AATTTCAATTTCTATACATACAATTCTCTTGGAGGACTTAACAGTTCAGCTTTTCTCTGGTGAATCAAACTTTTCTGGGGCAGTGCTGCGGGGTGGGTCGAACATGAGTGGGCTCTTGACGTGTGTCTTCTATGGTCTGCTGGTTAGGCTGTTCTAAGAAGAACAGGGGAAGGCTTTCGTTTTGTTTGTCTACATTTCCTGCTGGGACCTTCCATCCATTCGCTCATCGTTCAGCTGACCCCTGGCGCTGACTCGCTCGTCCGCACCGAGCCGTTCCTGTCATCCGTAGCAACGGTGAGCAGTGGTCCATGACCCGGTGCCTGTTCCTGGCCATCCGAAGAGCATCACAACTTCTGTTCCTCCTCTGCGGGGGTCACATCCCCCCCCCCCTCCCCCAAGCAGTTGGGGGGCTCGGCCGCGCAGAGGAAGGATTCAGCTTCGCGGGCCTGATTTTGGTCGTACACAGGCATCTCTGCGCAGAGCTGGTGTCCGCTTTTGCAGAGCCTGGAGTTAATGTGTGTGCATGGCGGGTGACGATAAGTGTATTACCAGGTGAACAGTGGCACGGTTATACCTTGGCGGACATGGAAGGCTACAATTTCCATGTCTTCTGCAGGCTGAGTGCTAGAGATGCAAGCTGAGAGCCTGTTCAGCATCCGTGCATTTAAGTCTGCATGCAGCAAGCATGGAAGCATGTTTGCAGTTGAGTTACGCCACGTGTGATCATCCATCATCCAAGCCAATGAGAGCATTGCGTCTTCAGTCAGTCGCCCTCGATGGCTGTCTACTCACAACGCTTAGGAGTGTTAGGTTATGTAATGATTCATGGGATGCTGAGAACTTTTGCGGCTGTCACTTAGCAACGGTCTGCGGTGCTGGTCACCATGGCAATGGAATGTTAAAGGAGTTGTGGGTGAACAGCCTGAGTCTGTTCTCACCATCCTGCGTCTTAAGCGACCCGTGTGTTCCCCACCCCCAACTCCATGTGTAATCAAGTCACAGCTTACTGGGAATTTTTGCTGCGTCACGGCTGCCTTGGCCGTATACGTGAGTGTGTGTGTGTGTGTTCGCACTGTGTACTTGGAAATGTTCAGCAACGACAGCAAATTCTACACCCGTATTTATGCGCCTGTATCCGTTTGGCTGTAAATGTAGCACGTTAGCATGCTTGCTTGGGGGCCGGCCCCACATTACTCAAACCAGCAACGTGTGTCTGCATCATTTAGCCGACTGTGTAGTTTTGGTGTCCCTAGGAATCTGTGCTTTTGGCTGCAAGCTGGCTGTGTTTATATCGTGGCTCTCATGACTTTTCATGTCAGTCCATGTTTCAGGCCTCATTCTGAAGCACAGTCAGACTGAAGCTGACAGATTTTAATCCCATCGGCCACCTGCAGTTTCTGAGTCACAGAGCTGTGTTCATGGAGCGTGACTTGTAAGGAGAGGAACATAATTACAGAAGGATGACCTGCAGTTTTCTGTGCTTTTTTCGTGTGTGGCTGTACATGCCAGCAAAGCTGTCATTGTAATGTATTGTCCAGCTAGAGTCACATGACTTGTGTTGTGCACCGGCCCTCCTCTTCCAGTGCTGATCATAACCCTGGCCTCCCCCCTCCCGCCCCAGTTGATCAGCGATGGCAGCGTATGTGCAGAGGCCCTATGGGATCATGTCACCATGGATGACCAAGAGCTGGGCTTCAAGGCCGGCGACGTCATCGAAGTAGTGGACGCCACCAATAAGGAGTGGTGGTGGGGGCGGATCCTGGACAGCGAGGGCTGGTTCCCGGCCAGCTTCGTTCGGGTGAGAAGCCCTCCACACACTGCCCCCTTTAGGCCGCGCCCAGATCCTCACACGGGAATCTAACCGCTGTTTTACACAAGAGACACATCACATTTTTAATTCAGTAAAACTGTCCTCATTTATTATTTGTCCTTATGGTGCAATATCTGAAAAATTAGGTATTAAATCTAGGAATCTCACTTTGTAAGACGTCTCCAAAATCTGGTACTCTGCTAAAAAAAAACAGCTAAAAACTAGCTTATGCTGGTAGCTGCTTTTAGTTGCCTAAAATTGACTAAGATGGTGTTAGATGGTCATGTACCAGCTCATCATCATGCGAGGACATACCTTATGTTAGTCAACTATCATAAGTCAAGCAGGTCAAGCTGTTTTTTTTCCAGCAGGGTCAATATCCTAAGTTAGTTTTCTCTGAAATTTTCAGAAAGGATATCTCAGAATTAAAATCTCAGAAACATACATAAACACAGTGACTTCACATAAAGAATTCTACCATGGGATGCATAAGTATATAAATCCAGTATATAAAATAACATAACAGGCAGAGATCTTGGGGTAACAGGTAAGTCTATTGACTGATTAAAACTATATGGTCAGCATTTCGGAGAGACTAGGCTAGAGGGCACTCTACCATAGTGAAACAGCAACAAGGCGGTGAGATGGCAAACACCCTAATTTCTGGCTCTTCTCTGTACTGTAGCTACGTGTGAACCAGGATGAGCCTATGGAGGACTACCTAGCCAAGTTGGAGGACACCAGGGAAGAGGATGGGGGTGGTGTGGGGAGGCTTGTGGGCCCAGGCCTGCCCTGCAAGGAGCAGATGCGGAGCAATGTCATCAACGAGATAATGAGCACCGAGAAGGACTACATAAAGCACTTAAAGGACATCTGTGAGGTAAGGTGACCAGCCATTTCACTTAGCCTCAGTCACCTTTAACAGGCAGAAGGAATCAAAGAAGTAGTTGAGCTAGAAGCTTTGGTTCAAGTCACAAGAAACGGCCCTGTTGACCTCTACACCACAGTACTTTATCCAAACTGCTTTTGAGTATTCCAACCACCTTCATGCTTTGTTACATTTCTCCAGTGGACTAGATGCATCTAATCAAGTGCGTAAGAATGTTGTTTAGTTCAATCAGATTGTCTAATGGTGGACTATATCATTGAGGTAGTCAATGAGAAGTTGAGGAACACCTCTCAGCAGTCAGGGAGCACCTCTGTCACATCTAATATATTATCACTATTAAGAACTTGGTACATCAGTACCAACAGTAATACAGACAGGTTCCCCACCTCACAATGGTGCTTGTTTCCTGCAGGGTTACATAAAACAATGCCGCAAGAGGACAGACATGTTCACCGAAGATCAGCTCCGAACCATTTTTGGCAACATCGAGGAGATCTACCGCTTCCAAAAGAAGTTCCTCAAAGGCCTTGAGAAGAAGTTCAACAAGGAACAACCTCACCTGAGTGAAATAGGTTCCTGTTTCTTGGAGCACGTAAGCACCTCACAATATAGACTCATTCTGCATTTTGGTAATCACTTTCCTCACATTTGTAATAAGGCTTTTTTCCTCTTTCATTACAGCAGACAGACTTCCAGATATACTCGGAATACTGTAATAATCACCCCAACGCCTGTCTCCAACTCTCCAAGCTCATGAAGATCAACAAATATGTATTCTTCTTTGAGGCTTGCCGTCTGCTGCAGAAAATGATTGACATTTCCCTGGACGGCTTCCTGCTCACGCCGGTCCAGAAGATATGCAAGTATCCATTGCAACTGGCTGAGTTGCTCAAGTACACCAACCCTCAGCACAGGTATACTGTCCAACATATTCCTCTACCACCAGCATGCAGTAGTGCGGAACTGATCAAAGAGTTTATATGACCATAATCTAACTGGCCACTCGTTGGCATGCAGGGACTACAAAGATGTGGAAGCCGCCTTAAACGCCATGAAGAACGTTGCCAGGCTCATCAACGAGAGGAAGAGGCGGCTGGAGAACATCGACAAGATCGCACAGTGGCAGAGCTCCATAGAAGACTGGGAGGTGAGCTAATGGTACATTACAGGAACCATTCCAGACCCATCCATTGTGTGACTTCTTCCTCACGAGTCTCCATGTGCTACGTCCAGGGTGAAGATGTACTTGCCAGGAGCTCAGACCTCATCTTCTCAGGAGAGCTGACCAAGATATCCCAGCCTCAAGCGAAAAGCCAGCAGCGTATGTTCTTCCTCTTCGACCACCAGATGGTCTACTGCAAAAAGGTAAGCGGCAGCTGGCCATCAGTTGCTTGATCATGAAGTTAGAGGTGTTCCCTGTTTTGCCTCTGTGGTGCATCTGCCTCTGCCTCTGTGAGTCATTTAGGAATGAGCGGATGACGGTCCAGGTCGTTCTCATGTGCATCTCCATGTTATCTAGGATCTGCTGCGTAGAGACATTCTGTACTACAAGGGCCGGGTGGACATGGACCAAATGGAAGTGCTGGACCTGGAGGACGGCAAGGACAAGGACTTTAACGTGAGCGTGAAGAACGCTTTGAAACTATGCTCAGTGGCGGCGGGGGGCGAGGCCCTGCTGCTTTGCGCCAAGAAGCCCGAACAGAAGCAGAGGTGGTTGCGGGCCTTCACTGATGAGCGCAGGCAGGTGCGGCATGACCAGGAGACAGGTGAGAGGCACCTTCAACCTCTTCTGGTTAAATTTTTAAGACCTCTTGTGACTTGCTGAGATGTTCATGAGTCCATCTGTCCTAAAGACTGGATGTGGTTCAATTATTCTGTGCAGAAATGAGCCAATAGGCCACATGCCAAAGGTTCCCAGCAGCTCCAACGTGCTATTTAAATAGGCTGTGTGTTCAGCTAACATTTGTTAAAAAAAAATAAATAAATGGTTTAGACTGTATTTTATTTCAGTCCATTGGTGGTATTTTATGATGGTGACCTTTGAGCCTGTGTTATTAAGAAGAATGCATAAATCTGTAGTAAAATATGTTGTTGGGGCCTGATATGTTAAGGCCTGTATTTTATCAAGGGCGCAGACATCTGTTGTTGGAGGGAAGTGGTGGATTTATGTCCCAATTTGCCCATAAAGCCGTCTCACGTTTGATTTAATCCTACCTCTGTGACTGTAGACTAAGTCTTGATTCATGTTCTTTTGTTTTTCTTCTACAAACCCTTTGGCCTGGCTCTCAGGTTCTGAGGTTCTCTGGAATGATCAGAGAGTCGTTTTTTTTTTTTCTTTTCATTTCTGCAGAAAACTACCACCATAGGTAGATCTTTTGTAAAGTTGTACACTTTTTTTCAGGTTTTGCCATTACTGAAATCCAAAAGAAGCAGGCAATGCTGAACGCAAACAAAAGTCACCCAGCAGGAAAGCCTAAAGGTACTACTCTGAATGTCCTTACAAACCCATGTATAGTAAATTCTAAGTTAGCGAGTGCTACGTTAGGAAATGCTAGGTTAGCATTGCAAGGTTAGCAAATGCTAAGTTAGTAAATGCTAAGTGAGCGAAGGCTACGTTAGGAAATGCTAGGCTAGCAAGTGCCATGTTAGGAAATGCTAGGTTAGCATTGCTAGGTTAGAAAATGCTAAATTAGTAAATGCTAAGTGAGCGAAGGCTACATTAGGAAATGCTAGGCTAGCAAGTGCCATGTTAGGAAATGCTAGGTTAGCAAATGCCATGTTAGTGAATGCTAAGTTAATGTATGCTAGGCTAGCAAATGTTGCAGGCCTTTTGCATTCCTTCCCTTTCGACTTCATGGATGAATATGTCTAAGAGAAAACTAGCAATGCAGCATCACAGGCTGCTTGGCACTGTTCAGTTCCCCAAGCTTGACTGTGGATCTGTGTAAATCATCCTGCTTTATTCTGCATATACTCCAGCTGACGCTCATGACCTGCTTGGAATTAGGACAGAACATGGTGCGGCGTGTGCGTCATCTTTTCATTCTCTTCCTGTTATATTTTCTCTCATCCACCTTCTTTGTCTGCCGGTTTGTCTGTCACAAATGCTCCCCTCCCCCTGGCTCAGACTTTCGACACCTTTTCGACTTCAGCACCCATGCTCTCCTCCATTTCAACCCCTCCCTGTTCCGACGGATCACAGCTTTACCCCTTCGCCCTCTCCCTGAGACTCGAGAAGTCCTGCGCAGGGCCCTATCCTGGGTGTCCTCCCAGGGTCATGACCCCATCCTTTAAAAGTGAGAGTGTGACCCCCTAACCCTCACTGGCCTCTACCCTACCCTCTGGATTTCTTAGGTGACCTAACAGATTACCCATAGTACTGCCCACCATCTCAAACTGACGAAAAAGGCTTGTCCTCTCTGTCTCCCTCTAGTGGCAGGGCTTTATTAATCCCTTACACCTGAATGTGAAGAACTCTGATCTTAGTCAGGAAATATTAAACAAGATACCCTCACTCGCAATAAATCCAGGCCTCTCATACACACACGAGCGGCCATCTTGCCTCCCCTGACAGTCCTCCTCACTCTTACCTCCCCACAGCTGTGACCAGGCCCTACTATGACTTCCTCCTGCGGCAGAAGCACCCGACCCTACCAACCTCCCTGCCGCAGCAGCAGGTCTTCATGCTGGCAGAGCCCAAGCGCAAGACCTCAAACTTCTGGCATAACATCGGCAGGCTCACGCCCTTCAAGAAGTGACCGCTGTGCTTGTGCCTACACCTCCGTTTTTACCCTCTTCCTTTTTCCTGTCCTTTAGTTTTTTTCTTATTGATATTATTATTATTGTTATTTTTATTGTTATTAATATAATATTTTTTACATTGATTTTTTTCTCTTTTGGAAAGCACTTTATAGGTCGGTTACAATCAGACTTTGAGACTTGGCTCCCGGACTTGTTGGAACTTTGGGAGAATAACCGCTATCCTAGTACTAGGACTCCAAATACTACTATACTACTACTTCAACTGCAACTACTTATACTAATACTGTTATGGCTCCAGACGATCATGTGATTCATGCTGTGACATCACCGTCTGCGGAGGACCTTGGCCTGAAGACAGGATCTTTGGTTTGTTTTTGTTTTTTCTCCTCTCAGCATCCATCGTCTGGCTTCTCCGACATTTGCCGATGGCTCGTCGTGCCGGATCGTCGGGGTTTTGTACCCAAGCTGTCACTTTGACCGAATTACCGTTGGAAACGTGGGGGGGAAAAAAAAAGTTACACGGGACAAGGAATCCTATCTTTGACAAAGATCACCAGATTCGATTCCATTTAGACAGAAGAGTGGATGATACTTTTGTATGCAAAGATAAAATTATCCCAAAGATTCTTGTCCAGCTAAAACTTATATTGTCCTAAGCTTGACACCAAGAAATTCGTACTGTGGTTGAACACCTTGCATCCTGTCATTTCAAACACTTTTATCTACTTCCGAGGCATGTCTGTTTTTAATAATGTTTCTTTAAGTGCCATTCAATGTCTGCACAAATTACTACAAAAGGAGAGGTTTTTTAACTCCAACCCAGCCCCAATAAAATGCCTTGCTACTAATTCAATTAGACTTTTTAAACACAAGAACAGTCATAGCAGAATGCTTGAATATCCTGTTTTTCACTGAAACAGCTTAGAAACTGAACCAAGTTTAAGACTAACATCCCAAAAGTCTATTTAAAAAAAACTGATTACTGTAAAAATGGTGCTCAACTTTAAGTCTCCATTAGAAACTACAGGTAAAACGTAGGCGTACAAATAACCATTGGGATATATTTTTTGATAAAAAATAATAATAATAATAAAAGTTAACAAGTCCCCCAAAAACAATTTACTTAAATGTAAATGTTTTTACTTAAGTGTAAATGTGCCTATGGGGACTGACCTTTAGTCACAGCCCAAAGCGGATGACCGCGCGTATCAGCTGCCTCAGGCGCGGAAGCGCCGTACCCCTGCCGGTACAGACTCACTGCGACGCTGCTATTCAACTGCCTGCGGCTGTAGGACGCAGGAAGGGGTTCCGGCTGGCTGTAGGCAGAGATGAGAGAGCGGAAGAATACGGGATCGAGGTCAGTGTTGGTACTAAACCACGTTACCACTGGCATTATAGAACATCACTTTATTTATAGTTCCATTGATACATTGCTACTCGGTACAAAATTAAATCTTATTATATAATGCTATACAACATATAGGTATATATATATACAGTACTGTGCAGAAGTTTTAGGCTGCCAAAGAAAATTATGTTTAAATGATCTTTATGTCGCTATAAAACTATGATTTTATGTCTGTCAGAATGTCAGCTTTACCATTTCAAAACCTCTTTAATCGACGGTATATTTACAGAAACCATCCAATATATCCATAATTTGTTACACTTGACCATCAGCACAGTTTATTTGGCCAATCAATACCTCATGAAGTTAACCAATTAACTTAATTAAGTGAGCTGGTGGTGGAATTTAACAAATACATGGAATGGCTGAGGTGCCCCTGAGGAGAGGTTTGGGAACCAAAGCGGTCATAGATATCAGTAATGTTTTAAAAATAAATCACTGTAGCTTTTTATTGTGTGTGTGTGTGTGTGTGTGTGTGTGTGTGTGTGTGTGTTAAATGTTTCAGCAATCATGCACTTACTTAATGGTAACTTACTTTACTATGGAGGCTAATGGCAAACTTTTCATGACTTAAGCCAATAAAAACACATTTATTTGGGGCTAAAAACATTTTAAGGGGGCTAAAGCCCACTTAAAATAGACCTAACGACGCCCCTGCTTACTGCCCAGATAAATAGCTTTAAACATAATTTTCTTTTGCACAGTACTGTACATACGTGTGCTTTGCATTTTTCTCCAAGACTTATATATGAACATTTATTACATTTTTCAAATTACTTATAGCGTGTGATTTCTGCGCGACTGATGTAGAGGAGGGAGATTAAGTTTATTATTCAGAGTAAATAGGTAATATTACAGAATTAATATATGAGAGAGCACACTGAATCTCAAAGCCTGTCATAATGTTTACTGTGCTCCAAGGACACACACATAGTTCCTGACGGACATCTTTTCTGCCTTTTCTGCCCTTCTATACATTTACGGAAGGTCGCCCTTTAGGAATAACTGCGCACTAAATCGACTACCTCCATTCTGACTGACACTGAACGATCAGATTGCTTCTTCTTTTTGTTAATTTTCGTTAAGGTTTGCTCCCAGGCTGCTTGCGGGAGAGCACAGCTGGGGACTAGAGAGTATGTAAAGAGATGCAGGTTTTGGAAGGATTTATTGTTAACTTCTCTCACCACTACCCGAGCTGGTGAATTTCTTCTGCTTCGTTTATTTACAAGCGAGGCTGGCACTGCCGTGCAGTCGTGTATTTATCCGTAGATAAGCGTCCGCTGTGCCGCACGCAGTCATTACAGGGTAGAAACAGAGCAGCGAAATCCTGCGAACGATAAAGGAAATATGACAGAAATACCGGGGGTGCCTCCGCACGCGGCAACACGTCCTTTCGACTGTCCGAAACGCGCTGACGAAAATCATTACAGTGTAGCAGTGATGTCCAGACCTCTCCTTAAACACCGCATCATTTCTCTATGCTAGTTATGTTTCACCATCTTTGTGAACTAATCAACTGACCTTTGAGAATTTTATTGAATTGTGTAGAATTAGGTTTTATGGAAATGAAGTTGTTATAATAAGGCAAATCCTGACTTTATTTTAACATGCTAAAATTAAGAGTTTTGCTGCTTCATAAATTACCTCTGTATCCTTTAATGAGTATTAGATAAGCATTCTGCTTTGATCATTTTTTTTTTTTGTCAAACCACTTTCACCTTCTCAGGTTGTTTGAATCCATTCTGCCCCCTAGTGGTATTTCATGATATATCGGTAAACTTTGCCTTCAGTGTGTCTATTTCAAGGTATTTTTTTGTAAATCTCGGTCTCGAGGACCTCCAAATATTTACCCGCAAGTCCTGGGTGTCATTGGTCAAACTGCATGCTGTTCGCCGAGCTTATACGAGAATGTTTGCCTTTATGCATTTGTGTACACTCTGTCACACGTGTTTTAATATGCAAATGGAGGGTTTTGTTCAAACATCTCTGAAGCGTGACGCCTGCGGGTGGTGTCCTGGGTTTTTGATATTTAAAATATATAATACTTTTACAGTTATTCCACCAGGATTGGAGTACATGCCAAAATGTTTCCGATTTCATTTGATATACTAAGCCTATATAATTTGTTGTTTTAACCATAAGCCCTTGGATTAGCCACACAAATTGCCCACAAGAAAAAATGTTTGAAAGATTATCCTCATATTTTAGAGGGTCAGAGGCTGAAGTGGAGAGGGTTCAAAATCAGAAGCGTCCACGACAGTTGCGTAGCCCTATAACTGACCTACAATACAGTCCCGTAATTTAATAAAAACCAATTAACACTTGACTGTGCATTACGTTTACGTACCAACAAACAGTTGCAAAGCCTTCATTGTTTCCAGAGATTAACTACTGTAGTCTGAACAACTGAATGCCTTCGAGCAGACTTCAGAACCATTTATGCTAACATTTAATCCCTGACTGAACCTTTCAATCTAATCAAAATGTTAATTTGTTTTTAATACGTTTAAGCTTTCTGAAAACTATTATCGCATCTGCCGTCGGAAGGGATATTACGAATCTTAAATTCCATTTCTCCAAAGGTACATGTGATATGCAACTCCTGTCCTGCTTAGCACTGCTAATTTACAGCGTTGTGGTCTAGAAAACGCAGTTTTCCTGTAATCTGATTTAAAGCCAGTCTCTATTTTAAAAAACGAAAAGGATGACAGGATGCCAGTCAGTCTGCTTGCTGCGTGAGCAAAGGCATTTGTGAAAATTTGTGAAATGTAAGTATAGTTTGTTTAGAGATGAAAAAATGACAGTGTTTGTACATTATCTTTGTATGTGTTTCGTTGTTTACGTATGCACTCAAACACTTGGTAATAAAATTGTTCAATGTGTCTTTTACTCGTGACTTTTTTTAAACAAGTCCTGAATCTTGATGTACACAAATGATTTGAAATTGAAGTAACACCAAATAACATCAGGTAACAGTGATCAGGGTTGCCACTAAAGAATTTACTGGGCCCCATCCCAGACCGATTCAGTTATGTTCCAAATTGGAACCCCCCCATGGGACCCCTGACAGTGACATTTGTTAGCCTTAAGGGAAACTGGAATCTCATT
>JAODLD010000049.1:5471260-5486691 GCA_026781065.1 Mormyrops boulengeri
AGTAACACCAAATAACATCAGGTAACAGTGATCAGGGTTGCCACTAAAGAATTTACTGGGCCCCATCCCAGACCGATGTTCCAAATTGGAACCCCCCCATGGGACCCCTGACAGTGACATTTGTTAGCCTTAAGGGAAACTGGAATCTCATTCCGAATCTGTGTCTCAATGTTGATATTCATTTATTTGTATTTTCCTGGATGCGAGGACCTTTGGGTGGCGCGGTAATCAGTGGCAGCTGGATTGCATCTCTAATTACATCCAATTAACCAATTAGGGACTGTTTAAAAGCACTAGGTTTCAGAAACTGCTGGTATATGTGAGGGGGCTATTTGTGATAGTATTTTTCAGATTTCAAAGGAGACTTGTATAGAAAGAAAGCTTGCAATATTGAGAATATGGGTTAGGTATTCAAGTGCTGTGAAATCCTTCATTTTTGAGGTCTTTTTCACCTCAAAGTTTCACAAAGCTGGGTCCTTTTTTTTTGGATGTGTGAAAGCAATTTCTTTTCAAGTTCCCCTCCCTCATAAAATGTGAACACTATGGGTTGACCTGGATGGAGGTGTGGGAGGCTTGGAGCCACACTGTGGATTTTAATCCCGATTTGCTTGGGTGGGTGGGTAGGTTCTGCTATGCCCTCAAAGCTTTGTTAGACAAGGTGCTCATAACGTAAATTATCAGCAAGATTTCCCTAGATCATACGTCTGCTACAGCCGCGGACAGGCTGCAGGTATGCTGGGCTAACTGAACCATTAAGTACTAGGTCTTAGTCAGCATTTTGCAGGTACATATTCAGACTGCTGCCCCCTGGGACCAAGAGTAGGAATTACAGCTCTGTTATGATTGATGTACACAGCTTCTGGGGATCCTACCAATGACTCTGGCCTTCCAGAGACACCATCTATTAAAACTGAGGTATAAACACTGAAGTTCCCTTTCAGAAGTGATACATCATATGTAAAGTAAAAAACAAACGCTCCACTTCATCAATTTAGTGCTGGTAGAGCATTGATTCTGTAGGGGTTTCATTTGTGAGTTAAAATCAAATCAAAGGCTATTTATCAAATGCGCAACAGTACAGTGCACTGCAGCAGATGCGGCTGAGAGCTGCCTTTAGTAAAGTAATAAGTAAAAGGTTCGGGATTAATGAAACAAAGATGCAGTGCAGTAAGAAAAGAAAAACAGAAATGTGCAAAATGGAGAATGGTCCAGAAGAATTTCCAGCTCGGCTGCTGTCTCCCATTTGCCCCCCAATCGCGCAGCCATGCAAGTTTCAAGTGTTATTTGTCACATACGCAGTCGTGCTCTGTACTACTGTGCAGTGAAATGCTCTCCCAGCTGCTTCCTGGATGGAGTTTCACTGTGCAGTGAAATGGGCATTATTAAGAGAAAACACAATGAAGAATGACAATAAGATAAACCCGTCCAGGTTTCGGGGGGCTGGTTCTGCCCCCTCCTATCCCATGGATATGATGCAGTTCCTAGCCCTGGTCCCAGGGGGCAGCAGTCTGAACATGTACCTGCAAACAGAGTGCATAGTTGCCCCATGATGGATAGCCATCCCATGTGTTTCTTACTACCTAGGAGGGGCCTCTGACCCCCATATCCAAGCTGGGGCAGATTGGATACACTCAAAAACAACAACCGCCCCCCCAACAGATGTTTTAAACACTAAATAAATAGTAGCTGGTAGAGTCAGAAGCTTGTAGCTACACTGCACTAGTGACCAAAATTGTGGAAACACCTAGCATCTCTGGCACCATGCTTTAAAATTTATTACATGAAAATTGCCGGTAATGTTTATAAACAATTAAAGAATGTTTGCAAATATCATACACTGGATGATGAAATAAGTAACTGGAATAAAGTTCTGCAATCTCTAAACTGGAAGTGTTTCCACAATTTTGGTCACTAGTGTATATAGACAAAAGTTTGCAGACAGCCCTATGTCAAAGGAATTTCCTATTTAATCCACACCCACTGTTGACACAGATGTATAATTAAGCACATAGTTCTGCAATCTCCTGCAACAAACATTATCGGCAGAATGGGTGGCTGTTCTACAGGAGACGTTAATGACTTTCCACTCGGCACCATCGTAGGACGCCATCATTCCAAGAAATCATTGTGCCACATTTCTGTCCGGGTGAAACACAAGTGAAGTGACTGTGAAGGACAAACACCTGGAAACGGGTTCAGTTGTGAAGTGGTTGGTCACACAAGCCCACAGAAAGGGACGTGATCACCCAACATCAACACCCAACCCGAATGGCAGTGACTCCAGCAATGTTCTGGCATTTAATAGAAAGCTGCCAGAACAGTAGAGGCTAATAAAGCAACAATGAACTGACCAATTCATATTAATACCATTGGTTTCATAATGGGATGTTGGACAAGCTGGTGTCCGTATCCTTTTGGCCAAATAGCGTAGCTAGCTAGTTAACAGAACATTCAACATCTTCAAAATAAGGAACATTTTAACATTTAGTGTATTGAGTCTTTGTGGACAACAGGGGGCCTCACACAAATGCAAGGGTTCGAGTGGCGGCTAACCACTGCCGCTGGTCCTGGGCTAGCAGGTGTGAGATGGATGGATGGTTGGAATTCACTGAAAGGGCATTTAGTGTCCTAATGTCACACCCAAAAGTGTCATGGATTGTGTGGTCAGTGTCAGACTTCTGTGGTTCCGCATGATGCACAATATTGTCCAGAAATATTTGTTTTCTCACCAGCCTTCCCTTGGCAGAATTATAGAAATACAAACATAAACAAAACTTACGGTCCGGATTAAATGTGGGTCCCAAGGCTAAAGCAGCTGAGCATCGCTGATGTAAAGAATCAACTTGATTCGATTTTTTTGTATATCAACTTTATTTAAAATATTGGAAATACAGTACATCTCCGCAAACATACCGAAAAAAAAAACACTTTCCTATTATCGCTGTTCAGTGGACAGGATATAACGCCACCTAATGAATATAAAACGAAAGGACAGGACTGCAATGGCTCTCAGCACGCTTTCCTTGGCCGACAAGCTTCCCGCCATGTCACGTGACCTGACGACAGCTTGCATGTGACCGAGAACCCCGATGGGCAGAAGCGCTGACCAGACCTTAGCGTCTGACCTGCTGCGTGAAACCAACGAGTTAAAAAAACAAAACAAAAACCTGTATTGCTGAGACGTTTTTTCATAATAATGTAATAAAAGAAAATATACATTTATCAGACCAAACTATAAATTACATTTTTTCGAACAGCAATTCAGAACTCACAAACAAAAATACACAGTAGTGCTTTTGGTCATGTAGTCACTGTATCGAATGTTTAGAAATCACCCAAACCCTGACACAATGACAGCACACACCCCATCCCCCACCCTGGCCAGGAAGCCGGATCACTAACGAAGCTGTCCTGCTCCGCCCCGGTCTGCCAGGGCATAATCTTACATTTTATAAGTGGGCAAAACAAGCAAGAGTACAACTCTAACAGAACAAATCCGATAAGCAGAGAAAGCCAAGCACAAACGGACATTTAACGCATGCACACGCCCAGCTCGATCTTCCGGGATGACTACCGTGGAACCATTAACCTCAGTTAGGACGTGTTTTTGGGAATATCCAGCCTCCCCCCCCCCCAGATCTCGGCCTTCCTGCTGGAATGGACTCCTGCTTAATCCGATGGCGCATCCCGTGCAAAGCTTGTCCACGCGTCTCGTTCAACGAACACACACATGCATGCAAGACGCCGTGCAGCTGCCTTCCGGCGGTCATCCAGAGCCACGGTCACGTTCAGGATGGGGCGGAGTCGGAGGAATGAACAAAGCCATGTGGTCACATGCAACTGGTCACCTTTGTGGTGCTCCCCCAGCATAAAAGAAAGGGGCCCAAATCCCCAATTAAACCGAGGAGTGCTAATCATTAAGGAATTTATAGATGCCAATTAAATTACCAACTACCACTTTCATATTTCCTACCTGGAACACTGTGAAACACTTGAATTACACAGCTATAACCTCATTTTTTGGAGGGGGGGGGGGGGTTAAGACCTGCAGTTTAAGTGAAAGGTATGCTAAAGCATTTTTGGACACTCTAGGGACAGCACGCCACACTAGAATTCTGCGAAGTTAATACCCTCTGTGTATAGACACCCCCCCAGAAAGCCCATCTGGAAGCAGAGTGAGAATCCACAGGAAGGAAACTCTTTCCGAAAGAGCGCCGAAATACCCCGGTACCGCAATGAGGAATGTCTGGACAAGACGACCAGCAGGAATTTAAACCAATGCCCCTTTTTCATGGATCCCAGCACTAATTCAGAGCCGACAGTAGTACTTCAAACCTAATTTCTCTTGCTATCAAATCTGTTTGTTTACCATTCACCTGCTTGGTCACGTCGCATCTTAGTGCTGTCAGATTGCCGTTTACAGGCTGTGTGACGCAGAGGGAAAGCAAGCTCGTCTCCTACCCGACCCGACAAGGCTAGCGGCTTTAAAACCAGAGTGAATTTGGCCAGACGCTTGAAACAGCCGAAATCATTTAAGTAAGCTAAATGTGTGCCAGCTCTAGGTCATCGTGTGTCTGGCAGGGCTGTTCAGTCACGTTAAAATGCGCACACACCTGTATGTGCACATGCACACACAATGCGGTTGGAAGTAAGAAGAGGGCAGGCAATCTGAGAAGAACTGCCCACTCATTCACATCAAAAATACAACAAAACGAAAAACCTTTACAAAATACTGAAGGAAAAAATAAGATACGATGCAGCATCAGTCAGTGAAATAAAAACCGGTTTGGAATGACCGTTCTGCCAACACCAAACAAACTATCTAAACGCTAGTGTTTGTTCAACGTATACTGCACTGACCATTGTATAACTAACATAATTTACACATCCGTTTGAAAGGAATACTACTCTTAAGTAACATTAAGACTGCGTTAGTGATACTGAGTGCTAGCTGTCTTAACCCTTGTCCAGCTATGAAATTACTTTGGAGATTTGCGTTAGTGGCTGCAGGTAGATTAGAGCAAGCATCTTTTACGACGTGGTACAGGAATGTGTATAACGAAAAGGGCATCCCCAAACTCCAAACTCAACACCACTTATTCGCAAGGCAGGCAGTCCAGAGAGAACACGTGCATCAAATCCTTGTCACCAGATGTGGAAAACAGCAGAGAGGTTAAGTGGGGAGGGGAGGGGAGGTGTTGGGTCGGTTCGGCACAAGGTGCCGGTACTGGAAGGATAGCTTTTTTTTTTTTGCCCGTTTCTGTTTTTCGTCGTTTTGGAAGAATGAGATCTTGGATGGAGATGACAAGGGTTCACCATCTTGTCTATGACACCAGACTGAAGATGGAGGCATATCGATCACATTCACCCTAAGGGGGGGGGGGGGGGCAAGGAAAACGTACACAAAACAAGGCAAAAATGTTGAATTCTGACCGACAGAATAGGAGACCACCAACAGAAAGGTCATAGGTTCGAATCCCATGGACAAAAACATTGTAGCCCATTACTATACTTTAAGACACCTTTACTCACATGACTGGCCTTTTACCACTGGGGGGGCACATAGCTGTAAGTGGGGGTACCGGGGGCGCGGTACGTAGGCATCGTCACTTGGTGAGGAGCCACCGGAGTCGGGGAATGAGTCGTCAGCAGGGTCCCTTAGGGGCACGGGGGCGGAGAATGAGTGTTTAGTGTTAGCATTTAGCACCAGCAACCATGTATAGGTGACGGAGCAACGTTCCACGGCATTCGGCCTACCGGCTGACATGGCCATCGTGGTGCCTGCCACCATCCCCATGGGGACGCTGTTGGCACGGGGAGGGGGGATGGGCGGGGCGTACATGGCAGCCGGCATCCCATTGGGCTGCACCACCGTGGTGTGATGGATGACGTGGGGGGGCGCCGCGTACAGCGGCTGGGAGTAGTAGGCGCCTTGCTGCTGATACAGAGGTGGACACAATCAGTCAAACAAACAGCCCAGATGCGAACACCTGCCGGTTAAGGTCCGCCTCCAGCAGTGGAACGTTCCGGTTCTCTGACCGCTGATGTCATGTGCCCTTCAATGCACATGACATCATTAGAGGCCTAAAAGACTCTTATTTTTAGCAGAACTATTTCAGCTCATACATTCCCCCGTCATATATATAAGTGCACTAACACCTAACTGTGCTGGTGGATGAAAGCTTATCCATCAGCAAATAGCCAGCAGCCACACCACCTACAGTTCAGCCCAGGTAATCCATCTGAAGCTAAGCAGGTTTGGGTCTGGCCAGTACTTGGATGTAAGACCAACTAGGAAAGCCGGGTTGTTCATGGAAGAGGTGTTGGTGTGGCCAGCAGGGGGAGCCCATCCAGTGGTCGGTGCGGATCCCAATGCCCCAGTGTAGTGACACGGACACTGTGCTGTAAAAATGGTGCCAGCCTTCGGATGAGACAACAGAGGTCCTTGACTCTTTGTGGCCATGAAAGACCCCTGGGCATCCTTGGAAAGGGTAGGGGCGGTACCCTGATGCCCAGTAGCTAAACCGCCCGTCATGGCCCTATCAAATCAGGCCTCCTAATCATCCCCAAACTCTAATCACTGAATTCCCTTCACCACCATAGCTACAGTGTGGTGAGCATACCGCCACAGAGTGGCTGCCATCGCATCATCCGGCTGGGTGCTACACAGCGGTGGTGGTTGAAGTCTCTCCCGACTGGTTCTGTAAAGCCCTATGTAAATGTAACATTCATTATCCACATTTGGGAAAAAGCCAAATCCTGCAAGCCAGCAAACGTCTGCATCTGCTAGTGGCTCAGTGCTGTGGGGGGTGTCTCACCTGCGCGTAGGGGTTCTGCTGCGGATAGGCGCTCCTCACGGGGTACACGGCTGCCTGATAGGGGTTAGGTGATGACGAGTAGGGGGGCACTGTCCCTGTGGTGGGGGAACACGACATCTTGTACGGCGTCCCAGGAGTGTAACCTGGAAGTGTAGCCGCGATCCAAGGTGAGCCCAACCTTCACGAAAAAGCATGCAAGGAGCCAGACTCTCCAGGAGCACTGCTCATGTGCACAGGAAGCTCAACAACTCAAAGCAGCTTCATTAAAAACCCCCAACAGTTTAACAATAACGTTTAAAAATTTTCGCTGATACAAAGTGCGCGCAACACACAAGCGGTAATTTAACTTCTGCGAGTGGCACGGCCACTGATATAACATTCAGCAAAGGTCGAGAGTATCAAATAACACCTGGAGACGAGTCGGACAGTCTGGACGGACAGCTCCGAGCGCCGGAGTCTGCTAAGGAAATACGGGAGAATATAACGGCGACGAGGCTCTGCCATACCTGTCTGGAAGGCCGTGCTGGTTCCAGGGTACATGCTGGGGGAATATGCCGGAACAGTGGCGGCGTATCCCACTGGGAAAGTGGCCGCTGAACGACAGCCGGAGAGACAGGAGGCACACGTCACGGTGACACCATTGATTTGGGGGAGGGGGGAGACACCAAAAAACGTGACGCGGCATTCCCAGTGACGCCGATGTCTGCTTACCCGGGTATCCGATTCCCTTGGGGTTGGAGTATGGCACTCCGGTGGAAGCGGGGCTATAAACCGGGTTCATGCTGAAGTTCTGGGGTTCTGGCTGCTAAGACGAAAACATGTCCAAAATTTTACCATCACTCTTAAAATAATGTGTCCTGCTCATTAATGTATTTTAATTAATGATGAAAGAAGAGAAACTTCCATATTTCATAAACGTTTATTCAGTACTGGGCACCACTGAGCGGTAACCAGCTACAAACTCACAGTCACAAAATCAAATACTCTGGGCAATTTCAAGACACCATGTTCTTAGACTCCAGTAGCAAACGTGTAGGATCTTTCTGAGCCCAGTCCAGCCCCTTAACCATCCCATGACCTATTTTAAGTCCCGCAGTCAGGTCTTAAAATGGGTCACGTAATGGTTAAGGGAGTACACAGGTGATCAGCTTCGCAAATGCTTGACCAAACGCCAGTGGAAACTCGGGATGTCCTCTAGCATATCACCAGTTAGCAATCTACATTTTTAAATAACGAATTTCAGTGATTTCTGTAAAGCAGCTGTTTTTCCCCCAATAAAAGCATCAGTTCATGTGCAAAAAAATAGAGTGGCGCTACTCAATATGCGCCTATCAAGCCGAAATGCCGCTGCTGTAAAAGTGACCTTAATACAGCTACACGGAAAACACGCATCAAGTCCTTATTAAAAGCGCTAAAAAGGTCGGACATGGCGCTTTTTAGTGACGGATCCAGCATTTATGTTACACCGCTGGTATATTGCGTTTTAAAAAAAATTCTTACAATGCATGCTTACACCGCGCTAACGTCTGCAGGTAATTTGGAATACAGCGCCATGGACTGCCGTGCTTTGCGTGAATTTGATGTCTGTCAAGCTCCGAATCTACGTGGACGGTGAGTTACCCAGGATTAAGCGACAGCGTGGGCCGCCAGGGACAGGCACCGATCGAGGACGATCGCCGGAGCTGCCACTGAGCAGGGCCGCGGAACCGAGTCCGGGCGCCCTCGCATCATCCATCTGCCCCCATTATTCATCCTTACAACAACCCACCCCTGCAATCAAGTGTACTTTGCAACAGGTAAAAGCGTTAGGACGAAAACGGGCCCGATCGCGCAAAAAGCTGCGTTTATGCACGTCGCTCGATGTCTCCTTACCGACCGTCGGTGGTTTCCTGTGGATTTCTCTTCCCCACCCCCCAAACTTTATGGTTATGATATTATTCGTCTCGAATGTCTGAGGCTACTGCGCACCAAGCGAAGCGTCACCGAACTACGTCACTTCCGTCCGAGGCCAGCGAGCCGCTGACTCCTGTCACGTGACGCGGATATACGCAAACGTGTGACCTGAACGGGAATCTAACGCCAAAATTCAAGCTTAATTATATTTTAAAAAATAATTTTCAGACAGTAATTAAATGTCGATCGTCATATTCGGCCTGTTTACAGAGGATTTTGTGAACTGGATGTATAATTTAAAAAAAACTCGTATTGGTTAATATTAAGTATATACCAGGGATATATTCATATAAAAAAGTAGCATAATAGACTTAGAATAGATATAGTTTAATACTATACGCCAATGTTGTGCAACAAATCTATTAATTACCATTGCTCCGTAGCCATTTATAACAATGTGACTATTTATCGTAATGTATTTAGTGGTTGCTTTTAAGAAAAATTGTCACGGTTAGCTCCAGATTACTGCTCAAAAAGAGAGATATTGTAAATATTGCCAAAATAAGGTATATGTATGAGAACTAAGGTGGCTTTTAACGTTGACCTGATACACTAAGTAAAAGTCTATGTATTATTCACAAAATAATAATTCCACACTTTTTCCACAAGAGGGAGCATGCCGTCAATAAAATTAATCATTTCGATTTTGAAAATTATTTTTGAGAGCTATATTATTGGCCATTTCTATCACCCACACATTTTATATTGGGTGCTTTCAAAATAAGTTTGTTAAATATACATCCGAGTTGGTACTGATGTACGTAAGTACGACAAAATTTCCTTAAAATACGCTCAGTCCCAAACAGCAGTCTCAAAGATTAGTGAAAAAATCATGTCCATTGAAATGTATACACAATCTGGTCTAAAGCTTCCTTTTCAGAGGTGTCATTACTGCATGACTTCCTTTTTTTACCGCCTTACAATTTTACAAATTTATATAGGCTAGCTGTCTGATTCATTGTGGAAATACAGGTTAAGGTTTCCGCTAGAAGGAGGTAAATAGTATGACCTCTCCTGGGATTTGAACTAAAAATAGACTGCCTACATTTAAGCTCGTAGAAATTATTCAATAATTATGTTCAATGTGGGAATAGGATTGTTTTATTCTCTTAAAAGTCATTAAAAATGCGTTCCACAAGGACGGTGCTCTCTGTTTGAGCTTGAATTTGTTGCATGGTTTTTCCAGGACACCTGAGAAAGTGATTGCATTCCCTTTTGCCCACTTGAATCTTGCAGTCCCAACTTTGTTTTGCCCTCTGCATTTGCTCTCAGTTTTTAACAGGGCCGAATAACTGTTGAAACTCACAATGAGTCAGCAGAGGTGAAAAACAAGCCCTCAGTAACTGACATGTGAAACTTCATATTTGCAGAAGGCCCAGGTGGTGTTCACACTGATATATCAAGGTTAGATAAATTAAAATGACAAGACAGAATTTAGCAAAGGGGTTTGCTGTCATCAGGAATACAAAGGGGCTTGACCGAATCCAAAGTAAATGATGGAAAAAGATGACTGATAACTCAATGCTACAATTACTTTGAACATTCAGATTTATACAGATTATTATTTATACAGCTAGCACACATATACATCATTCATACATCTGAATGTTAAGTAATTGAAATTGAAGTTCCCTATTGAAGATCATTAACGCACAAAATTCTTCTGTTCTCCAACTTGAAGGTCATGGTGTAAGTAAAGGTCCCTAACCACAACATGCTACCAGCCAATGTCTGAAACGTCAAAGTGTGGGTGGTAAGGAGTGGGAGGTATGGCTATGTAAAGTACTAGTGAAAAGTTTGGACACGCCAAACCGCCTACAGAGGAGAGTGATAGTGTCGCATCACGTGACCTGGCCACTTGACCTAAACACAGCAGAAAAGGTTTTGGAGGAGTTTGACCAGAAAGTGAAGGAAAAGCAGCCACTGAGAGCTCAGCATATATGTGGGGCCTCCTTCAGGACAGCTATAAAAGCATCCCAGGAGGCCACCTCATGAGACTGGCGTAGAGGAGACAGTAGGGTCAGTGAGTCCCTGGAGCAACTGGGGTTAAGGGCCTTAATCTAGGGTCCAATGGTGAGATCACTCTGCTGACCACGGGATTTGAACCAGCAACCTTCTGGCTCCCAACCCACACAGCACTGCTTTTTTGGTCAGTGCATAACTCCATGTATGTCTTTATAATTATTCTAAAATGTAGAGAATAGTACAAATAAACCTTTCTTTGGATGGGTGTGTCCAGACTTTTCACTGGTGCAACACAGACTGAAAACAACATGCAAGTCTTCAAAGCCCTCTGAGGTTTTCACGGTGTAGAGTCGGAACTGTGAGAAGCCAATGGCCTGTACTGTGAAAATATATCTAACAGTCTCTGGAATCCTAGTTCAGTTTATGAAAAAAGTGTAGCTGACTCTCAAGATGCAGAAGTGGCTGTTGGTTCACGTCATGGGAGGACAGGAAGTCAACTAGCGACACACTCTCCCGCTGATGGCGGCTTCCTTCCTTGGTCCATTCCTGAGTTTAAAAATAAAGTCTCCTCAAAAAACAAACGTATACAAACATACATATGTATATGTGTGTGTACATGCAAGTTGCTTAAAGAGCAGGACTTTTTTTATATTAATTCAATGAATACACTAGAAAACCTTTTGTTGCTTCGCCTGTCATGATTTCTGTATCGACTGGTGTGCTTTTAATGGTATCCAAAGCCCAAAAGTGGCTATAGCTATACACATGGTTATACTCATCTATATTTACAGGGACAACGTAGCTCTTCCTGTGGTTGACTGTGACAACATGTTGTGCCACAGTCTTTCCACCGATTGTGACACTGGTATATGTAGAAGACCCGAATATATCTACTGCTAAGAGGCAGCAATGCGGGCGGAGGGAGGCAGGTGGAGTATGCTGTGCAACGAAGTGCTGTTTTCGGCAGGAAGGGTGTGAGCAGCCTGCGGTTTCCTCTGTAGTAAGTGTATCTGCTGATCAAAACCGGGAGCAGGGCTGTGGGTGTGCCCAGTAGGTGAAGATCCCCCGTCAAGTAGATGCAACACAAACGCGAATATGATAAGTACTAGAGTTCATGGATACTTCGAAGAGGACTGCTTCTAATCTACCAGTCGCGGAGCGATTGTACATCACCAAAAACGCAAACAAGATTTAAGAGGTAAGATTTGCAGCAGCCTGTGACTAATTACTTAACTAGCAGGTATATCAGTCTGGATATGATTTTCTTCATATGACCCATTTTCACAAAATTAAATAAAGTTATGGCGCAAAGTGGGTTTGATTAACAAAGATATTCCAACTGTTCCACCAAACTGCAGCCTAATTCGTTTTATCTTCAGGAACCTTGCTTTTGTGAAAAAGTTCGTGGTAAATCGTGATTGGACTTCGTATGCGAGACTCCGGATCATGATGCATGGTAGTACCGTTGTTATATGATCAACAAAGATGAAACTCTGGTCCAGCAAAACCCAATCGCCCTTTAATAGTTAGCAGATAAGGGATCAATGAGCCGCACGCTGCAAGTTTCTCTCCTGGTGGGATTTTCTGATGCACTTCGCGTTGGATGTGCCAGACGCTTCATGTGACTCACTGCCCCCTTTGCCAATGCAGACCCTGACTCGAGTGCCCGCGGCGATCGGCAGCGCGGACGGTGCGAGCCAGAGACATGGGGCCCCGCTTCAGCTGTCAGGGAGGCTGAAGAAGAGATCCGAAAATCCTGCGTACGTATGATCGGATTCGCAAAGCGTAATTAGCGATTGATTTACTTTTCCTGTATTAATTGTATGATTACACACACAAGCACACACACACACACGAGTTTGTAATTATATCTTTGTGGGGACTCTCCATTCATTTCTATGGGGAAAACTCTAATCCCAAGATGATGACCATAAGCCCTACCCAGCCCGAACCTTAACCACAAGCAACTAAACAAAAAACGAGACTTGGCTTTTTTTGTTTTGATTACATTCACAGATTTTTGTGGGGACCTGAAAATTGGTCCTCACAACGTCAAAAAACAGGTTTTTATCACATTGTGGGGTACATTTGGTCTCCACAATGTAATATAAATTTAATACACACACACACAAACACGCCCGTGCGCAATCTTTGTCACTGAAAGAACAGTTGAAACCAGTGTGAAGATAAGCATTAGTATTCTGAATGATTTTTTTGCCTTGTAATATGGTAGCCTATAACGTGGTACACCGGCGCGTTACAATTATTTTGGGGCATTATTGCTCAGATAGTAAAATTCTGATATGATGAAATAATGAAGTATGCAAAGAATAAAGAAGTTTGTTGTGGGAATATATATCGTAGTTGCTGGTTTTTGGAACGTCATGAACTGCCTTGATCACATCTGATCATCTGAACAGAATGTAAAGTTTATTAGCCTGGGCTATCATACCGTGTTTGACCTCAATTGTACCTCCGTGCTCTACTGGCCTGGTTCAAAATACTAATATAGCGGCCTAACACGCGTTATACATATGTGCTTAAAATGTCTGTGTATGGTGCTGGTTAAATGGTTAGAAGCTGGGTGGATGGATGGAGGGATGGATGGTTCCCCTGGTTTGGTTCTTTTGTCCCATTGATAATTTTAAGTTATTACAGTGAACTAAAGAGCAAATGGATCGTCATCCATTAAGAAATCATGGTAATACTTTACTTAATGCCATGTTTTTAGTAATTTATAAACACATTAATAACAAATAATAATGCAATAATAAAGTATTATAAACATGGCTATAAATCTCTATCAAAAAGCATTACACATTATAGCCGTGTGTATTATGCATTATGAATGCTTTATGAAGTTTTGTAATGCACTATATAGATACCTTCATAATGCAATACAAAGCATCCTTAATGTTTATACTGGTCATTATAATGCGTTATGAAGGTACTTATAGTGCATTATAGGTGAGAGCTTCATAAAGCATTCATATTGCATAATAAACATGGCTATAATGTGTAATGCCTTTTTATAAAGATTTATAGCTATGTTCATAATCCTTTATGAATGCATCTTAACGAATTATGGATGTGTTACTAAAACATGGCCTTAAGTGTTACTGAAATCATTAGTTAATTAAATAAAATGACCATAAAAAATAACCCAATAAGAATTGTGTTGACATGATTTCTCATTTATTGCTTTTTACTGTGTTCAATTTCTTATTTTTTCCACACAACTGGCAAATTTGTGTTGCCCTCCCCCTATAAAACACACACCTAGTGAGGAATTAACCATTGATGGATGTCAATTACACTGCATAATGTGATGTCAGGCTTGACTAATGTCAGTCATTATAAGGCAGTGTTTCCCATCCCGGTCCTCAAGGACCCACAGACAGTCCAGGTTTTTGCTCCCGCCTGGCAGGGAGCAAAAACATGGACCATCTGTGGGTCTCCAAGGATCTGTATGTGCATAGATTTCTAAGCGCGATTGCTGGTGCAAACTATGACAAAAAGGACATCAATAAGATGCATATAAATCCATCAGTAAGATGCATACAAATTGCACTTTCAATCATACAGCTATTGCCTTCCATGGGTTAACATGGCCATTAACTAGTTTGGCCCGAAGTAAATGTCACTTACAAACAAATTACATGCAACTGTTCTTGTGAACACTGATCTTTTTAAAATGAGCTCTGCCCAGCCACTGGTATGAAAGTGTATTTTTAATAATAACCTTTCTTTTTTTACATTAGCTGTGGGTATTTTAGTGGGTGGAAAAATAAGATTAACACACGGAAACAAACTGGATTTATAAATGGACACAGCCACTCAGATATGAATCATCATAGAAATGAAGGTGCGGTGTGCAACCCACTGTCCCTCTGATTAGAAGGTTATTGGTTTGAGTCCCAGGGTCAGCAGAGTGATTTCACTGTTGGGCCCTTGAGAAAGACCCTTAACCCCCAATTGCTCCAGGGATCGTGTGACCCAGCTTTCTAAAATGTATGTTGCATTGGATAAAAGTATTTGCTAAAAAAAACGAATTAATTTCTTTATTTTAATGTTCCCTAAACTGTCCGAATAATCCTCATTAATTAAGGCAGATGAGGAAAAAATACAGTAACACTTTACATTAGCTACACCTTCATAATACATTCATTATGCATTCATAGATCATTCAGTGCATCTTCATAATGCATACATAATGCAATCATAATCATAACATACTTACCACTGAGGACACTGAGGTCAGGTCTTCAGTATTTTTTCTGCAACTCCAATAACCATGATAACCATGGGTAACACCTAGGAAGGGCTAACACTCTTGATCTCGGTGATTTAAAATCCTGGCTAACGCCCTGTTCGCAATGTATTCATAGATCATTCATAAGCATGATGTAAGTACACTCTGAGAAAAAATGGTACCTTTTAAAACTACCTTTTAAGGTACAGAAATTGACTCTGAGGAACATTTCTGTACCATTGATGGTGCATTAACGCTATTTGTACCTTTGGGATGCCCCTGAGAGTCCATTTCTGTACCTTTCATGGTATATTAATACTATTTGTACCTTTGGGATGCCCCTGAGAGTCCATTTCTGTACCTTTGATGGTATATTAATACTATTTGTACCTTTGGGATGCCCCTGAGAGTCCATTTCTGTACCTTTGATGGTATATTAATAC
>JAODLD010000049.1:5502310-5512745 GCA_026781065.1 Mormyrops boulengeri
CAGACAGACAGACAGATAGATAGATAGATAGATAGATAGATAGATAGATAGATAGATAGATAGATAGATAGATAGATTAGCCTCCGGATGGATGGATGGATGGATGGACAGGTCATTTGGTGTCGAGATAAGGGTTCCTTTTAAGACACCTGTATGAGAACACAGCGGAAAGTGGAGGGGACAGGGAGAGCATGTGACAGGAATTACTGACCTTCATCCATTTTACGTGCAGAAAGCTGAACATGTAGGAGAACTGCACTCTGTACTCCTCTCCGGGCGGGGGGGCGGAGTTTAGCCGCTGACATGAAAGACAACAGACCGTGACGGAACATGACAGACACATGGACACGCACCACAAAACCCTCTGAGCAAAAGCAGACAGAACGGGCCCTTTATTAAAAATGATTTCCATCCATTACTATCAAATGCGTAGCCCAGAAACTGCTTTGCCTTATAAACCTTGGAATCCGATATATCCTGGATATGAGCCACCCGCTAGCATCTTGGAGACGTCAGGATGAAGAAATCGCCATGGAGAGTGGCTTTAAAAGCCGGTAACAGCGCTTTAATAATTCACTCACTCCAGAGGTCTCGTCTGAAGCAGGATTTTGCAGATACGCGGCAGACTTTATGTGCCGGCTGCGTGGGAGTGAACGATCTCCAAATGGCGCAGAGCTCCCCTTAATTAAAATGACAGGCCTGTCAGGTTATGGCGGCGATACTCAACCCGCGGCTCTTCAAAGGCCAGATGCGGCTCTTTTAAGTCCTACTTAAGAAAAAAATCTTTAAAAAATCTTATAAAGATAATGAAGAAAAACATTGTCAGCAGAATTCAATTCATGCTCATTTGCGCACATCAATCTATAACACTCCCACCCCTCAACTGCCTGAAAAAGACAATTGCAACTTACCTTAGGTGTCATGCTAGGAAAATTAACATTAACACTGGAAAACTAGCATTTGGCAAAAATGGCTAAAGAATGTATGAGATGCAACTATGAAGAGGAATACTGGGTATTTCAGCAGAATTGGGAGTTCTTCTTAGTGTCAAGTGGTGCGGGAACCTGCATATATCTGCTTCATGATAACGTCATTTCACAGCTTTAAAAGATCCAATTTACATCGCCATTGCGTAACTAAACACCAAAACATCAGTCTGCTGTCTGTTATGGGCTGTGAAAAATAGCAATGTGCTGCCTGTTGCTGTTATGGACTCTGCGATCAGCACTTGGAAATCATTTAATACTGATGTTGAAACACTGCCAGTAATGTTAAAAACCGTGGTTGCAGTGATAATAATTACATCATGCTTTTCATCCCTTAAGAACATATATTATCCTTATTCTCAAACATATGATGGATTCAGGGAGGAAAGGGACATTTCTGGATTGTGGTTCTTGCTAAAAAATTTTTTGTCAATGTGGCTCCTGAATAGGGCAAGGCTGAGTCCCACTGGTCTACGGGTGGGGTGTAAATGAATTCTGTTGCTAATCAATCATCTCCCCTCCATTGTGGGATGATCGGGGGGGGAGTCTGGAAACCCATCTGGATGCTAAACTGGTAGCATTGGTGGTGTGTGAGTAGAATGCTGCATCAGCATTTCGTAGGTTCAAATCCTGTACTTGGCAGAGTGATGTTATCACTGGCGCTTAATATTTTCATGCATGACTGTGGAATTCAAACCCACGACCTTTGCATTGCTACTGCTCTACTTGTTGAGCTACAGGAGAGCGACACCTACGGCATGCTGGGCGTCCGCTATCTGGGCTCGCTTCAGCCGCTTTTTGGCAGCATCCAGATCCAGCCTCCTGTTCTCCAGCAGCCTCCCTTCTTTCTGGCCAAATGAACAGATTCATCAAAAACAGCCCCCAGCTGCGACGTATGTCCTCCTAAATATAGACGTAATTCGTTCCACAAACCCTGACGTGAGTCAAACTTTACGCAAGTCAGATTTACCACCCCATACCATACCAAAAACATACAAGTCAAATAAATGTATTAGTAATGTGTACTAATTAATGAACACATATTAAATGTATGAAAAGATGAAAATGTACCTACAGGCGGATATCTCCTTTTGGCATTAGTGTTTCTGCAAACTGCATCTTGGGAATGTTTTTGCGTAAGTTCAGATCTAGTTAAGTCGGTTTTACATAAATCGAGGCTTTTTTTTAATGTCTTGCCAAAATGTGCTTACAGTTTGTGTGGATAAAGCAGATCAACAGTCTAAGATAGATTCTACCTCTAAAATGTCTTTTAAATGTTCATATTCTGCATGTTGGTCTGCAGTGGTACCGTGTATTTTTATCTATTGCTTAACATTGTGGTTATTGTCTTATGTACTAGATAATCTGAAGGTGACGCATAAACAGTTCTTTGTACTAGGCAGACGATAACATCTAATGATTTTAGTGCATTTTACCAGTGGCTAATTGCTACTAGCGGCATGTATTGACTGCTTTGTTTTATGTTTTTGTTTTATGTTTTTGTTTTGTTTTATGTTTTGTTTTATGTTTTGTTTTATGTTTTTGTTTTATGTTTTTGTTTCGTTTTATGTTTTATGTTTTTGTTTTGTTTTATGTTTTTGTTTTTGTTTTGTTTTATGTTGTTGTTTTATGTTTCCCGTGGCAGGTGACTGCAGGCCAAGACGTGAACATTCGCCTCCAACTCACCAAGACAGTTTTCGAGTCCCATTCAATGAAGTTTCTCAGGGGGGTAAGGAAGCCCACAGTCACGCCCTGAATTAACTTCCTCTGCGTTCCGCCGATCTGCTTCTCCATCTCCCCGCATTTTATCAGTACCTTTCCTGCAAGTGGTGAAACCAAGAGCCTTCTCTCATAATTCACATGAAATGCCAGCCTCTTCGGAAGGTTATTAATAGACCTAAGCTTTAACGATGACACATAATAAACTGAATACATTTGCATCAACGATCAATAACTGGTTTGTTTTTAAGGCATACAGCTGCAGGAAACTGCATGGAGATGGGTGGTATTCAGACATAATAATGAAATTTCCCAGTCACATCGATGGACAAAACACCCCGAACACTCCTCAGAACTGGAACACCACTGCCTGGTTCCATAATCTCATTTGATTTCAATTTCTCAATTTTGAAAGTCCCAAATCTGGAAACACTATTTTGTTTCGTAATGTGTATTCTGTTAGTTACATGAATACTGTTCATATTAATTGTATTCATTCATTTTATATATTCTCTGCAGGGTACTTAGTGAGTTCTCCCTCGTCTAAGTGTCACAATCGGTGTAATCGTAGCCATTTTCGGCTGTCACACAGCTCAGGGAGCCTGCTTGGGGACTGACAGGCCAGCACTCACCATAGGGAGTCCCAGGGCCCAACTCGTGGCCCGCGTCAATCATGCACTCGCCCAGCTGCTCATGGTTGCTCATGTGCTTCGGGGCTTCCCTGTCCAGCATTTCGTATAAAAGTCCCTCCATTCTCAGCCCTGGAGCAAGAGATAGCCAGGCTGATCCCAAGAACCATAAGACGCCTGGCGCCAGGAGCGGATTTACTAATCAGGGTGCCGTGGGCTGAGATCAGCATGGACACTCAGGTATTGCTGATTTACCGGACGGTTACATTTTTCCCAAGGCTGGGCGGGGCCCTGCTGTTTGCTGGGGCTCCAGGCTACAGTTTAGGATAGCCTATACAATAATCTCCCACGCCTTCGACAGCAAAGCGACTCAGCACACTGCCTTGACCTGGTAATGCCCAAGAAGTTCCCCTTAAGGGCTAAGATGTACTAGTTTTCACAGCACTATTGAAAATCTATCATCCATCTATTTTGGTATCTTACTCTCACCTACAAATGTTTCATGGAGAGCAAGATGGGGCGGGCAAAAAGAGAATTTCCCCACAGGGATGAATAATGTATCATTGAGATATTTATTTACTTGCATACTGTTAGTTGCTCTTGTGCCCCCTGTGCTGAATGAGTAAGTATCTGAATGCGCTTGTTGCAGAATCCTCAATAAAACATCTTTAATCTCGATTATTGTTAAGTAACACAGCGTGCTGGCAACGACAGACCATGCAGTTTTGGATATTGAATAAAAACCAACTAATTTCTTTTTTGCTCCTCTGTTGGACACTTGAAGCATCCTGTTCCTAGTTTGTTTTCATATATTCTAGCTGTCCCTTGCCTGTTTTGGAGCATGGCTGGGCAAATACTAACAAATCATACGTCTTTTTTAATATAACCGATATTGAAAATAGCGTGAATAGCGGAGTTTTTTTTCTTCTTTTTTTTGGTATTCTTAAAACGAACCCCCCCCCCCCGCATCCTGGAGAGTGACGGAGAAAAAAAATACTGAGTCATAGCGACATTGGCTCTGTGTTAAATTTCACTATGCTGCGCAGCACATGTGGAAACACGGTACAATTTATTCCTCATTGTAATATCGAACCAATGTCCATCTAAGATGGCACTATAGCTGATCCCAATAAACCTGTAACCTTCAGATCATAACCCAGTGACCTTAACCACAATGCATCCTCTTATACATATTTAGAGAAATAAGGGTGTACCCTGAATCCCAATGAATTATATCAGTTGCTCTTTTTCCCCAGACTGTGCTAATCCATTCGACGTCGCTTCTTACCCGGATTGGGCTTTAGTACCACCTCAGTCTGCTTTATTAACCTCTCCGTCCAGCGCCTGCTGATGTCTGCCTTGGCCAGGAGGTTGTCCAAGCGCACGTCCAGCTCGGTTTTTTCCGCCTGTCCCAGTTTCTCCTCGGCGAACTGAAATCGCGATAAATTAATATGTTTATGTGAGACATTTAATATTACCCTAGGATAAAGACCTTCCCTTTTGTACCCCACACCACAGATCTAGGTGCGATAATTCTTATCTATCTTGCTGTTTTAACTATTAAAAACGTGACATCTGATATTGCTTGATAGCCTGCTGACCCAATATAGCTGGTCATAAAAAAATGACACCTTCCTAGTTCATATGATAGTTTATATGATTACATGAATAGACACCGTGCTGTCCGGTTAATGCATTTCGCAAAACGCAGATCACTTAGTATTTATCATTAAAGTAAAACGAGGTGTAATTCGGGTTTAATGATGAAATCCCTACACTGCTTCTGTTATTTCAGGTCCTATGCTGTAAAATCCGACTAGTGGAGCAGGATCGAGGGAAACATGGCACCGAGTTATCCCGCCTGTCAATTCGGATTGTAGCGCTTACTAGGTGGCAGCTTGCTTGATATCGGCATATCGATCTATTGATACGTAGGGCGCAATCGGGATTTATTCGCAATAATTTCTGTACCTGCACGGCGCGACTGAGGAAAGTGCCGGCGTCGGAGGCGAGTCTTTTAACGCTGAAGTCCATGTCGAGCGACGCAGCTGTCGTACTTGCAAAAATAAACGCGTGCTGTCTTGGTGATCCGCGCACTTTGGTGATTAAACGGCGAAAGTGTTTATTGCGATCAGGCAGAGCTTTCTAGGAAAGACGGCATCGTCTGGAGGTGACATTGGAGGGTCATGTGGGAATTACAGTAATTCCCGCAGCTGCGTGTCTGTCTACTGTGAATCGGAAGACGCCCCCGTCTCGCCAAGCGTGGACTTTAAGTCCTATTACCAGTATTATTTCTGGCACATGCACGCTGAGTTCCGGAATATACGGGATTCGTAAACATTTTCTTTCCATTTAATTTATCAATATTACATCTTAACGTCTGTTGACAGATTGACAGCTCTATGCAAATAACTGGCACAATTTACTGAACTAGATAAAATGAACTATATTATCAGAATTATCCAACAGACAATTGATTGAGAACACCATCGACTAAGAGTTCAATAGAGTCGGAACTACACCATAATACTGACAACAACAGGCCTGTATTGTACACATACAGTACACATAAATATGACCGCTGCAATACTGTAATCTAGGTATTTTTGACTTAATAAAAATCATCTTAATTCACCTTTAATCTGAAAATCAGCGTTACCTATTATTATTATTATTGTAGTTATTAGATGCATATATTCTAACTGCTCAAAATACAGGGTAAGCTAACAGTATTACTGGAGCTATTGATTTAAAAATGGAGCTCACCCTGTAATTTTGTGTTGCGTCCGCCAGATGACGCCATATTAACTTGTTAATGTTGCGCTTGGTTTCAAAAGAAGACACTAGAAGTTGCTATTTCTTGAGGGAAATAACAGAAGTCTGGTTCAGAAGTCTATTTTATTTTGTGGAAGTGTATTCAGACTCCCTAGAAATGCTACTCAAGTAAAGACGAAAATAGTACGATACAGCTGGTGTAGTTTGCCTGCAAGTCTTACAATAACTTAAAAACAAAACAGGATCCACTCTGTTAGGATCTACTCTCAAAGTGAAAAGCAGGCGTTGAATTTTTAAATTGTTTTTATGCAATGTCAGGCTAATAATAAATATCTCGCACTGCTATAATGAAAGAAACACACTTCCAACTTGAGGGCAAAATTGGAATTTCCTGTACCCTTCAGTGCCTCAGTTGTGATTGTAATCTGAGGTGTGTCAAAGAGATTATGGGCCCTGTGTCACGGCACTGTGACATGATCTAGCAGTTGAAATGCGTTACTGAGTCTGGCAAAGACACAAACCCGGGGGATCACAGGAAACCGGTAGCAGGAAGTCGTAACGTTGTTAGAACCCTGCAAACAACACATTAATATAGAAAATATGGTCTATAAAAAACACAAACTTGACGTGATTCCCCACGGAGTGGAAACCAATTTGTCATAAAAGTCTGAATTGAGGGTACCTGCTTAATAATCTAAAATGTTACACATAGTTAGGGGGAGGGGTGCCGCAATGCGGGGGACGTTAGGATGATTCCAAGGGCCCAGTTTAATATGCTTTCATTGGGCCCAAAATCTCTAACAGCACCACCGGTAAGGGGAGTAAAAAAGCTGGACCAGAAGTATGTCCGATGTAACTGCAAGGCTTTCAGATCTTGGGTGAAATACTGCCGTTGCACCTTTATTTAAAGTTTGTAACCATATTTATTTCAGGAATCACCCAAGTGTCTAAATAAGCAGTGTGTAAACCCGGTGTAGCAAGTGTGCAACTTTTTTAAACCACCAGCACTTAGGTGTGTTTGTGTCATGACTTGGATGGGGTGTGGCATGAGAAACAGTTGCTGACTTTGGTGTGAGTGAGAGAGTGTTTACTGGTAGCCTGTGGGAGCTGACCCACCCACAAACTCATAAACATCACAAAACAAGCCTGCCTGTTGAAACTGGGTTAATGGAATACACAAGGAAGTCTCTACAGTAAAATCATGTCCATTAAACTACAGCCCACTTCCTCTTTCAAAAAATATGTGACTAGGAATCAGTGCTTGCATCTTAATTACTAAAAGACGTGCTTACTACTTCTGTATTCTAGAGTTAATCGGGAAGCTCTTTGGTATGTTCCAGTAAGCAGGATGTGTAAGGATCTTGATCTTCCAAAACTGGAGAATTCCCCGGAGTTCTAAAGAAGTAAATTTGCCAACTGTGGCAAGAAATCAAACATATCATCCTGTTAAGGTGCAAAACACATCGTAATTAGCCTAAACCTGAACAACGCTTTGCTTGCTGCACAAAAGAAATGCTTTGTGAGATCTTTGTTTTTTACCATGTGAATGATGTGATGTGATGATATTAACTCGGAGTCAGGAACCTAAGCCCTCACACAGTGCACGATGGACCTCCTGGTACCAGCGTGCTGTTGATGTCCCAGGTGACCTGATTCTAGTTTGCTAACTGTCAGGACCCCCTGTGCTCTGCTTGGAACACACCAGGCAAACCTGGTGGGAACCATAAAAACAGCGGCGCCAAGAACAAGGGGACACTAATGAGGGTTACACTCAATGTGTTTTTTTTTTGTTTTAGAGGGAATGCTGAACTGGAAAGAAGCAACATCACAATCTTTGATGCTTACCGAGTGAACAGACATATGCTTCTGCTAAATCTGAGCACATTAGGGATGGAGAAGGGCTGGAAAAATTAACGGAGAGATCAAAAGACAGAAGTAAGTTCCCAGAACAAAATGTGCACGTGTTGGCTGGCAGTAATGTTGCTATGTCATGGAAACTGATTCTGCTAACAGTGCATGTTCTGGGAGGCCATTAGGACTGCCTCGTGGTTGGGAACACTGTACGAATGTAATCCTAGGGATCCTTTAACACGGTCATCATTGCTTGGTGCGTGTGCCGTGGAATCGGAATATTTATTTAAAATTTGCAGTCTTAAATATTTTTTTTGTTTGTTTTATGTTTAACCTCATAGAAAAACCAATATTACAAAAAATAAATCATTTCCACTCAAAGATACAAATTTCTGTTTCGGCAGATGAATACACTGACTGGAAGGAGATTTGGCTCCGTCTTAGGAACAGTACCCAGTGCTCTTTCGGGGGGGGTTCTTGCCGGGTGGGTCAGTGAGCCAGTTCCTTAATATGTCCTGGGTTTCTGGGTCAGATGCCTCTTGGAGCCACACTTGAAACAGTAAACAAGAGACAGCGCAACATCCAGGTAGCTAACGACAGGAGCTATCAGTGGCAGCGTTCCCCAGTGCTACGCCATCTGTACGCCTCATCAGTAGGGCTTCCAGCTCTCACACATCTGGCGTGACACTCACGCTTTCAGACTCTCACGCTCATGTAAGAAATCTTACTGCAAATCTGTATTATTCCATTATAGACCTAAAGCTAGCTACGTCGAAAGTTTTGTGGTAGTCTGCAAACCCTACAGACAAGGTTATAAGACTCTTACAGACGTGTAAATGCGTGTACAGACGTGTCCCGAATTTAAAATCCCACTCCAACATGCAGCTGACCAAAGTTGGCAAACCTGCATCGGAGTGATTACAGCATTGATCTTGACATCGCCTCCCCAGGTCATTCCTAAAAACAAGGCCTCTGCTTAAAATTTCCAGTTTTTACAAAAACATAGATTTCTTGGATTCTTTGTTAACATTATTGAAAGTATCAGCTAATGGTCCAGTGTGCGAAATACTCGTCAATATTCGGGGGAGGTCCCCATCTCCCTATTGTTGCGCTATACCGATCTTGAGACCCCCTTAATATTTTGCTTTTGAGGCTTTTGGGGGGTCTCATGGGTTAATCGGGGGTGTCGGACCTCCCCGGACCCCCCCGCATTTCGCATACTGTAATGGTCCCAATTGCCGGTCCGCGGTCTGTGGCCAGAATTGTACCAGACAGAGACACAGCAACAGGACAGGCAACAAATCTGCTTTATGTGTGTATTATGTTTTTCACAAAAGTGAAAATAAAGGTCTTGTGTTTATTAAATTCTATTCTTTGATATTACTAATTTACACTTCACAGTAAAATAAAGGTCATAAATTTTACCATGCCGGGGGAGTTGGAGGGCCCCACGTTGTTTTTTGCCCAGACCCCCCAGAATCGCCTCTGCTACCAGGTAGCGGACAGCTGGGGCGTTGATTAATTTCCAAAAATAAACTATATATTATTGTTATTTTTTACTAACCCTTGCCGGCACCGGCTAATGGCGGTCCTTCAAAATTTTTATGATGCAAACCGGTTCGTTAACATCAAAAGACTGGTAAACTCTGTGCTAGCGTACCATCCGTTTCATTTAAAGTGTGCTGCGTGTTTGCAGACGTTTTTCAGCTCACACACCTGTCCTTGGACAGCTGCTTGGTGCCCACACAAGCAGAGTGGTTTGGGCTGGAGGTGTTGGGGAGGAAATGAGTAGGTGGGCTGGTAGGTGGTGAGATTATGGTGTGCTACAAGTCACCCACAAGGAAAACCCACTGCAGTTGGTGATTTAATTGATAAGCTAGAAAATGGCTCGTGGCTTTTTAATACTTTGAAAGCCTCACTCTTGCCATCGCTATCAATGCACATCAAATAAAATATCCCGATATTCATTGTGTGAAGACACTCGATTTTGTTGTACTCTGTCCAATGACACTAAAGGAATTCTATTCCATGTTTTACCTTAAAAAACACCTTCCTGAGTATTACAGCCTTTGTAACAGAGACTCAGGGGTCACGCCAGAGCCCAGGTGTTATGGGGCTGCTTGACTTTTCAGTGAGGGTGCCGTAAAATTTAGGGTTTCCTCTTGATGTGCCGGTCATCGCAGTACCCACTCCGCAACGGGTTCGATGACATTCAACGATAAACACAAGGCGTTGTAACCTGCGTGAAGTTAGTCCCCCATTTGCATCTGATTTCCACCAAACCGATCGCGATCGTGTGTACTGCGTCGGTGGTGGTTTGTGCCGTTAAACCTGTCGTTTGTGCTGTTTCAGTGCAGATATATCGCTTATTTACATGGTCACGTGACTCCGCCGTTAAGTTAACCCCCCATTTGCCTCCGAACCGGTCTCAATAGTTTGTACCGTTTAAAAATTGTCTGTACTGTTATTTTTCTG
>JAODLD010000049.1:5521747-5531935 GCA_026781065.1 Mormyrops boulengeri
GAAAAAACTAAAAATGCAAAAACTCTAGTATTTTGCTTGGTTACTTATGGTTATGGTTAGGGCTGGGTGGGGGTTAAGATTGTCATAATTAGCGTTAGCATTTTCCCCACAGAAGTGAATGAGCGGACCCCATAAGGATAGGTATACCCTACATTTGTGTGTGTGTGTGTGTGTGTGTGTGTGTGCATATGTGTGTGTATGTGTCTGTGTGCGTGTGTGCGCTTATGTCTGTATGTGTGTGTGTGTGTGTGTGTGTTTTGATGCTCTTTCCTAAGATCTACCCAGGTGTGCCATTTACAGCTTTTTGTATCCTTCTTTTTACCGTTTCTAACCCTAAATATCTGTCTCATATACAGCATTGCATGTAGGGTTAAATCACGCCACAGTGTTGCTCTGACTTTAAAGTATTTCATTCTTTTGTCTAATACAACTTATCAAAAAGTTTCAGGGTGATCCGTGATGACAGAGCACCAAGAATAGCAAGAGCGCCCACATATTTTTCCTGCAAATGAAAATGCAGTGTTATGTTCATTGAGGTTAATCAGTGTTTGTATGACCGTGAAAGCCAGTGAGTTACTCTCTAGTCACCCCAGCGAAGATGAGTTCGGTCTGGAGGTTGCCCTAGAAGCCCAGACGTAATTAACTCTTCCCCGATAAGACCAGGGAGAGCATGGCAAGGGCAGAGGGGCGTCCTTTGCTACCAACACGCTCTTCTAGTGAAGTGTCTCTGAGCATTTTGAGACTGAAATGAATATTTCCAATTCAGGCACTCACCTCTGAAAAGATGGATGACGTGAGTCAACCCGCTCGCTGCCCGTCTTTTTTTGTAGTGCTTTGAATGGACGGTGCTTAGATCCATTCAGACTCAAGTGTCTGCAGGATGGAAAATAGTGTTTATTGGTCTCTGGGCCTTTAAGTGAGTGCCTGCAATACCTAAACTAACAGACAAGCAGGTGGCCAGGCTTCACATTTCTGCTGTGGCTCGCCAACGTTGGAATACTGAAAGAGAAGGCTTTGTTGATTTTGAGTTCAGAATGGTGGAGAGGAAAAAATGTCATGGATTGTGCTCCAGTCTCCATTTTAAGTACTGTGGCACAGTAATAGGGAATTTGTTTGCAGTTAACACGTGTGCGTTGGCGTATTGCCCTTTATATTCTATATTTTTGGCCGGGGGGATTCCACTTGGAATATCCCCCTCCATATTCCGTATTTTTGGCTGTGCGGCAGTAAATATTGAGGGGGATTCAATTGTATTACCTGTGTACATGCCTGATTGGGGTGGGGGGGGGGTGTTTTAATGCAGGGCTACATGCCTGATGCGTGTGTTCATGCGCATGCAAACACACATACAGACACTCACAGATTACGCATCTATAACTTTGTGGCGACTCTCCGTTCATTTCAATGGACATAACCCAAATCCCAACTATGATGACGACCGTAACCCCTAACCAGCCCTAACCTTAACCATAACCGTAACCCCTAACCAGCCCTAACCTTAACCATAAGTAAAGAAAATATACAAGACCTTTGGCATGTTGAGTTTTTTTGATTGCAGTAACAAATTTTTATAAAACTGAGTTGCCTCTTGTCGGGATTGAATAAATGTGGGCGCGGGGGGGGGGGGGGGTCAAAATAACAGGTTATCATCACATTGTGGGGTCGAGGGGCGTAGTTAAAGGTTTTAGGCCCCCTAAAATATATTTTAACTACTCCAAATAAATGTGCTTTTCTTATTGGCTTAAGTCATGAATAGCTTTTTATATTATATATAATAATATTGTGTATAGTACATACTGTAATCAGTCGAAATGTAACATTGCTTAGGCAAATTCACGTTGCCAGACATGTTTATGTTAAGTTGCGGCGGGCAGGATATCTGCAGAGAAATGTGAAAGGAGAAGGTATATATTGAGACGATGTTTTAACCAAAGTGGGAAATTTCTGAAGCTTTACAAAACTTGATAATGTAACCAATACAATAACATTATACTAAACACATTTGGCAGAACAGGGCAATAATAAGAGCTTCTCCCAGTCTAAAATATCCTTTGAAAAATGACTATGAAAAATAACCCAAATTATTAATACTGAAAGGATGTGTTTACTAATTTCAGCAGCTAAATGACAGGAATGGAATGTTTTATACCTCTCTAAATATTTTTTCATTCAAAAAGAACAACTGAGATTATAGCCTATCCTGAACCCACAAACGTTTAAATAAATAAATACATTTAAAAACATTTCCGTTAAGTTTTAAACCCCAAGGATCACATGGTTTCCGCGATGAACTTTACCGTTGAATTTTACCTCAGACAACTTCCCGCCTTTTTCACCAAATTTAAAAGCGCGTCTCATGCGCTGTCGTTTGAGGTGCGTGTTTTCCTTGCTGGTAAGATCAAATGTGCATTCCTTTGTCATTGCAAATTAGAAAAAAAATCCATTAATATTTATCTAATAACCCACTGCAAAACATGTCAACTATGTTTAGCTGAAGCCCCCCTAATTTTCAAATCCTAGAATCGCCCGCGGTGTGGTCATTTTGTTGGCTAGAGTGCTTAATTTCTAGGCATACGTGAAATCATGGTTAACAACGCGTACAATTTCACCACCAGTGACTCGTGATTTAATACTTATGGTAAAATGATACAACGACCCACATTAAAATTTCATGCTAATCTGAGAGCGGTTTTTCAGTAGCAGTTTATGCAGAAATAGCGTGAAATGAAATCATTTGATTCATTCACCTCAAACAGTTTTAGTGAAACTGTGGCTTGGGAAATATTATTTTATTATTAATATTATTTTTATTTCATGAGATGTTTACAAATTATGCTGGCCCTGTAACCACTTTTAAATATTGACACCAATTGTTTTACACAGATTACTATTTACACGAATGACGCTGCACACAATTTAGCTGCTCCCTTTAGTCTGGATAAAATGTATTTCTTGAAATAAAACAAACGATCTCGTATTTTAATTTGCATGAGCATATACAGCATTGAATTTTGATACTTTTATTTTCCACTTATTCGAGCTCCAGTTCTGGCTCTACAGGTGAAACAAGTTCATCAATGAACGTTCACGTTCACTATATATAAACAGTATATTTTCATTTACAGTTGTTCACTCAGCGTTCCACAGCTTAATAACAATACAATATTTGCAGTTTATGAAATACATGGCAACGTGGTGAAAAGCTGTGGAGTGCAAAAACTTATATAAATTTATATTATACATGTATATGTATATTTATGTATAGGTTGGTACATACACACAAACATAAATATGGCCGCATGTGAGATGTCGCAAACACTATTACTAAGAAAGTGGTCCAAATGAAATGCAAGTATAGAGTTTTCTTTGCTGTGACAGACGTGCAGCTATCCGTTATACACGTTTACAAGTCTGTACAACATCACCACCGAAGCTCTTGTGTTGTTTGCAACTATCGATTTCTTTAATCTTTAATAGAGCCCTAATTTTAAGCCACAATGTAGTATATTGATATAAAGGATATTGTGTCATCCTGTATGCCATTTTAAAAATATATCGCTAAAATTCAGTATACCGCCCAGCCTTAGGTGAGGGTAGAAATTGTTGATGGGGGTGGCAAAGCACTGAATAAGCAGATGATCTGTAGTCACACCCCTAGGGGAGATCAGTGAATCGGCTTATTTGTTTTATGATGAATGTCTTTATTAAAAAATACATTTGAAATAAAATAAAAGACAGTGTCATTAGCGGCAGTGAGGGGGCACTGTAGCTCATTTGGTGGTGCATGACTCTTGATAGCCCCCCTCCCATGACACCGAACCTGAAAACCACAGGTGTATTTAAGGAAGTTTAATAACTTTTCCTCATTATTATTGTATTTGATCATGAATCACACAAATTACTAAAATTCACTATAAGATGTTACTTCATTTGCACAAATTGGCTCCCACAATTAATTTTCATTTGCAGCAAAGTTAAGTTGAAGCTTATCCTGTGTGTTTACAATCTTAATAAATTGTATCATCAAGGTATATGGAGAGGTTGCATAAGTCCATCCATCCATTTTCCAAAACTGCTTGTACTGTTGTGGGGGGGTCCCGAGCTTATGCGCACAGGGATGGGAACGACCTAGGGTGGGATGCGAACCTGTCATGCAAACTCCACACGCATGGAGCCACGGCGGAGACTCGAACACTGTTCCCAGAGGTGTGCCGTAGTTATGCTGCCCCAGTTGCATGCCAGTTTACCACAATCTGATTTTTCAGAAACAGTCAAATAAAGTACCTATTTAAGTAAAAAAATGTTACTATCTGATTTTTCCCCATTACATTGCACTTTCCTTACATGAATGTTGTGATTTGTCATCCAGAACATGCCGGAATGTGTGCATAATGGAGTGGGGCATTCTGGGTAGTTTCTTGTCATCATCCATAATTAATGGAAGTATTGCATCAAGATATTCATTGTTTTCTTCTCACTTTTTTTTTCTTCTCCCGAGCATATTACACACTAGCAAAAAGAGTGAATGCTCTGAGGATAGCATCAATGCACAAAAAAGATATTTTACTGCATGTTAATATTTTCTGGGTGTAGTTTAAATCGTGGAGTGAGCAAAGTTTTGGTCCCGTGGAGGATGCATTGTGACCTTGTACCCTACGCTGCCCAGGAAACTGCACCCCCCCATTTCCCTGCTCAGGATAAGTTGGGTGCTGGATTTCTTGAGATTTTTTGAAGATACAGCAGACTGAGCGTCTGGTTCTGTGTTTCAAAATCCAGGGATATAATTTGTATACTTGCAGTAAAACAAGCTGCTGTGGACGTACTGAATAATTTAAACACCAAACCTTTTTATGCAGTCTAGGTTCCTGACTGTTCTTTGTAAATAGAGGACAGATGCCACTGAAAATATGAAATATTTATAACTTTTTGGGGTGTTTTGCGGTGCTCTTTCTTCTTGTCTAAGCCTTTACCTGGAAGCATCTGAAATTCATGCCTTATTAGAAGGTTGACATGTTTTGAGACTTTTACATTCACGTGATGGAAAAAGCATCAAATGGATACCATTGGATTAGGGCTGGGCGATATATATATATATAGAATTTTTGTCTTGTATTTCATACATTTTTTTACATACAAATTGGCTTGATGATGAATTGTTATATTGATTTTATTTATTATTGTAAATGTGGACAACATGGTTTGCCATAAATTGCCAGGATGAACAGATCGGGTAGTTGCTGCGCATGCATAGACGTGCAAGGTACAAATCAGGCAGGTGGTACGCATTGGGATCGGGTAGTGACAGTCAGCGAAGGCCCATCCACCCTCACCATGGCAAAACGAGGCCAGTGAAAGAAAAATGCAGCGCAAAGGGATAGTAATATTGCAAAGTGCAACACGTACCATAAGGAAACATGAGTGCCAAAAAGGGAGAATTGTCATGGACCGGGGCAGACTTGGTGCGCTGATGAGAGCGAGGCATGGTGCAGGCAGAGAGAGCGGACGACCCACTTGCGGCTCACAGAAAAGGGTTTATTCAACAAAACAAACAAAAAAAAAAACGAACAAAAAGGACCACGAGAGGTCAAAAACAAAAGTGGATAAATAAGGACTAAAGGGTCAGGGCAAACAAGGAGCAGGCAGGCTACAAACAACAGAACACAATTCACACCATAAACAATTCACACAATGAACCACTAAGAGACAGAACTCAGGCAGGGACTTAAATACTAAACTAACCCGGGTTACGAGGCAGCAGGAGTGAGACAGACAATTAACCAATCGGGGAGGGTGCAACCACAACGAGCAATCAGGTAAAGACACAAGGGCAGGCACAAGAACAGGTAACAGGTGGAACTAATTAACTCAGGAGACTAATACTAACCAAAAAATAGGGAAAACAGGTAGAAACACAAACAGGGGCACAAGGAACGAAACCAAAACCAAATACAAATCACCAGACACAGGAACCAGAAAACTCATACAGTGAAACACTGGGGAACAAAATACAAAAACAGAGGAGGTGGGATTTGAACACAAAAAAGGGACTTGCAGGTAGCCGCATGCTGAACACGCTGAGCCATGCTGCTAACAGGGAACAGGGGAATCAAAAAGACTGACACGAGGGACAGGATGGCCAGCGATGCCTGCTGGCCAAACGGGGAAGGGACACAGAATGGGACACACATGGGTGCTGACCCTGACAAGAATGTAAAGGGAAAAGAACTGCTATGCAATTAAAAAAATTTGGCAATGAAAAAATCTTTCAACACATAATTTTTGTTGCAGTATATACATGTTTTTGTTTGTGGTACACAAATCTGTTTGCAGAGCTATGTGGCTGTGATTTGACTCCATACATTTAACTTTCAAATAACCTGGGGTGAGTTTCTCGAAGCCTTCTTAACGCTACGTCGTTCGTTAGTTCTATCCTTTAACACAGAACTTATGAACGATGTAGCGTTAAGAAGGCTTCAGGAAACTCACCCCTGGTTGTTAAATACTTTTTTTTTTACATTTCAGTTTTTTCAGCCATTGATTTTTTTTTTCTGCTTTTATGTCCCTTCCTGGACTTCATTTATCTTTAGTCAATTTAGTCAATTTAGTCAATTTGTAATTCTATTTTTTTTTCTTTTTGTTCATGTGAAACAGTTCAGCAGAGGAACACAACAGCACAGAAAAAATGTTATACAATGTCTTTTTTTAACCTGAACAATCTAATTGTTAAATAGGCACTTGGATATTTAGTCAATTGGTATTTTTTCTAAGAAGAGATTTTTTTCCATCTTATGATGTTCAACAGAGATGTGCTTTTTATGTATTCCAGTTGGGAAACATTGGTGTGAATAAATTAAACCATAATTCTTTCCTACCTTCAGGTTTTAGGGAAAATTTCATAACAGTGACCTAAAATATCGAGATATCGTCTTTCAGCGGTATTGCCCAGCCCTACATTGGACCCCAGAGAGCGTCCTGATTATTGGGGTCAGCAGTCAATTCGCAGTCATGTCCTGTTTGTAAAGCAGCCCTCTTGACTCGAATCGCCAGGGTACGCTGCCTTAAGGTGATAAAGTTTTCATTTAAAGTGCGAACCAAGCCACAGACAGAGAGCAGCTTCTCGAGAATGAGCAAGATGGTTGGCCACTGATAAGTGCTTATGTACAGTAATGTCAAGTTTAGGCCCTGCTGACCGTTACAAGATAATGTTGATTTGCAAGCCAATGTTTGTAACTGTCTTAAACATCTATCGGGCAATTTGAATCATTAAAAACTAGTAAATAGGAAATAAAAGCCTCTTCTTATTTAGGGCCTTGCGTCCACTCCATTAGCAAAGTCTTGCTGTGCTGAACTTGCATCGCTCTTACCTGAACTGATCAGCCGTCCCGGTGAGGTTAACTTCTGTCCACAGCTGTCTGTAGGCTGCATTGACGCCTTACGGAGTTTCAAGGTGTTAATGTCAAGGCTCTTTCAGTGTCGGAACAAGTGTAATGGCTGTGGTTTACATTTGAATATTTATTTTAGTGATAGGTTGTGGTCTGAATTTTTACATATCTGGTGGTGAAATGTGAACAATATTCAGTAAATATATGAAATTATGTACATGGATATGAGTAAAACAGTCATAATAATAAGGTAGCAATAATATATTTAATTTATATCCTTTGCCAGTGGCTATCTATTGGTATTTATATATTAACACTGTTCTCGATCAGTAGCGTTTCAAGATGGAATTGATGTATATAACAGTGAAATTATTTGTTTGAATACAAAATACTATTGAAAAAATCCTAAATAAGTGACAGTATAATGTGCTCTGTGTATATAGCTGGCATGTATTCTGTGTGTATTACATTCGTATGAGATGTGTTTGAAGTGTTCATATCTTCTGAAGTTTCTCTATGGTTTTTTCAGTTCCTCTGTTTGAAGAACATCAGAACATTCTTGTGTGCCTGCTGTGAAATATTCTCCATGAGGAAGAGTGAGCTCTTCGAAGCCTTTGACCTGTTCGATGTGCGGGATTTTGGAAAGGTACGTCATCTGTCCGTCCGTCCCTCACACCATGCCACCTGACATTCCCCCCGATCTCTTTGAACTGCATCGAGTTTTTTTCTCTCGATGCTTGGGTATTTTTCATAACATTTTCTGAATGATCAGTTCATGCAGTGTTCACTTAACAGGAACAGGTCTATCTGCTGTATTAGCTGGAATAGTTTTGTGCCCAGATGTCAGGCTCTCTTTGTACTCCGAATCAAAGATGTTTTCATATCTCTTTTAACAGGAAAGTTATTTTAAGGTTAGTCTGCTATCTCCCGTTTGGAAATGTTCATTTACCGACTTGACACCTCATTGTCAGATGAGCTTTAATCAACATTTGACACAATTAAGTATTTATTGCAGGGCGAAGTTCAGGCTGCCCCCCCTCCCCCCCGCCCCCATGCGAAGTATGACCTTTCTCTTGCTCTAGCTAGGGGCCACAGGTTATCTGTTGGCAAGAAATCAGGTGACAGAAGGCATGCCGTTCCCCTGCAAACGCCTCTACCGATATTACAGTGACTGTTTCCATCAGCGACCATACTAAACAGCGCAGATCAGTCTGGCGCTATTTAAAATCTCACCTGTAACACCTCATGTGCCTTATGGGTAATAACCGAATAGACATTAAGCACTGAGCTATGTAAGACTTAGTTTGTGGTTCATTAATACATATGTAATAGGAAAATACTATATTATTTGTGCCCCATCAAGTAAAGTGTTACTGAATTCTTTTATTTGCCAAGTATAAAAAGTACAAGGAATTTGTTTGGTTCAGTCGGTGGCATGAATTAAACATACATAACAGGACAAAAGTACGAAAAATGATAAACGAGTAAAGTAGAGGGAGAAAAAGAAATTAATGCGTGCAAATAATAAATAAACGTATGGATTTATAAATAAAGGTAAGAAAACCAGATGTAGGGCAGAAACTTTAGGGTGTGTGTAAACGAGCCGATAAAGAGTGTTACATCCATACAGTGGGTGATTTATTACAGGAAGGTCCCACAAATGGCAAATAGGAAGAATATGATTTTCATGTCATGGTTTTCGCGTATTACGTTTGTTGTCTTGGCGATTCGTTGACATACTCGTCTTAAAGCTGCAGCTGGCTGTGCGTTTGTGTTTGTTTGTAAACGCTGTCGTTCTGCTTCCCCTTTCTTTATTCATGTCCATAAATAGTCTTCATAAAAATAGCGATTCATAAGAATCAATAAAGATGTTAGTACAGTGGTGGGCACCTTAAAACGTTGCTGCCCTTAGCGTGACTTTGGAGTGACTTTGTAATGATTCTTCCCGGCGGGATTCACACGTCACGCTGAGACTGAAAAATGGCGGGATGCCGCCAAGGAGCGCGAGGCCGCCTGTGACGTTTCCAGGCACTCGCTCTCCACCTCGCCGGTGGGATTCTGCTGGTCTATACCGCATGTTCTGCTAACTGCATACAGATGATGTGCCGTACTTGGCAAAATAATTTTCATGGAATAAGATGAAAAATATTTTCTGGCATTTCACAAAAAAGCAGAGTGTCTCTCCTTTTCTTAAAGAAGCAGGCAGTTAGAGATCTTTATGAAATTTGCAGCTGTGTTTAACTTAATATATGTGTTGTTACTATAAAGACAGACGGGTATTAAATCACCTAACCAGCCACGTCATTTAATGCACCTGCTTCTTCATCTCAATCTTACTTTTGCACCCCCTTTAAATGTGTTTTTTTTTCGTGTAATTTTCAGTATTTCCCCTGTAATCCACGTAAAACAACAGCACTATGCGTTTGTCCCTCTTCATCTGCATTTCTGTAGGATTTTGTAGGAATATTTCAGAGTGAAACTGGGCAACATTAGGTTCATGCTGGCCGGGCTCAGATATTCTAGATCTCACTTAACTCTTTTCCAAGCATGCATGTTAACCTTAAACCAGAAAGCTGGAAATTCCTCAACCTCTTCTTTTTTTAGCTAAGCGTCTATACAGTTCAGATAAATCGGAAAACGAGAAATGCTGCCTCGGTGCTTGAAGGCTGGAGTAGTGGGTGAGACAAAGTGAAAATGAGAAAATGAGATTTGACAGATCCTCCTCTTAAGGGGGGGGGGCGCCGGGGGGGGGGGGGGGGGGGGGGGGGGGGGGGGGGGGGGGGGGGGGGGGGGGGGGGGGGGGGGG
>JAODLD010000049.1:5541178-5569991 GCA_026781065.1 Mormyrops boulengeri
CCCCCCCCCCCCCCCCCCCCCCCCCCCCCCCCCCCCCCCCCCCCCCCCCCCCCCCCCCCCCCCCCCCCCCACAAAGGGAGCGCAGTGGGGCCCTAAAGACAATCTACATAAGTAGATTGATCTGGGTTAGGGGCTGAAATGCTGTGCTTTTTTTTGGGGGGGGGGAATTTTGTAGTGGCACCCTTAGACTCACTGCAGCTTTAGACACTGCCTGGGTCCTTCAGGCTGTCCCAGAAAGCAGCAGAACACAGACACACAGTGTCAAGTTATATTCACTTCAGTTGTCTAATGTGTATCTAATGTGTATATGCAAAGTGACTTTAGAGTAGAGAGATGGGCCTCAGCTTACGTGTGCTCCCTGGGATTTGAACCCATGACCTCTGCATTAGCTAGTACAATGCTCTGCTTGTGGAAGTATAGGAGTCTTCAGAGTAGAGTAAGCAAACCCCCGCAAATACAGTGAGAAGATACAGGTTGCAATATTAGAAACCTGATAATAATAATTATGATAATGACACTTTTATTGATCCTCATGGGGAAATTCGGGCCACGGGCATGTAGCTATTCTGCTGAAGCTGGGTTTGAACTGGCAAACTTGTGATCGCAGGACCAAAGGCTTAGCCCACTAAGCCACACACATAAGACCACAGTATTGCGCTGCTTTAAATATAACAGATTAAATTGCATGTATGTGTATGTGTACTTCCTTCCTCTTTGGGAGGCACAAACGTATTGTTCAATGATAAATACTTCCACTAGGGGGCAGTAAAGTCCATGTTTTTTTACATTCACTGCGGCTTTGCAGATAAAATGTTACATGAACTGCTTGTGTTGCTACCTGGTAGCTGAGGTCACGCTTAGCGAACCCGCTAAGTTTCCCCATCCCAGCGATGCGTAACATCATTCACCGGCTGGAATTTGTCATAGTGATTTGGGCGTAATGCCCGGTCACCGTTGCTAAAGTTCATGGGGATGTTCCTGGCCCACGTGTCCATGTACGACCACTGGCCTAGTGGGGAGGGGGAGGTTGAGCCGACGCTGGCATCTGGGTCTGCTGAAGCTGGAGGAGCTGAACGGTCTTGTGTTTTTGTGCCTGCTTGTCCCAGTATTTCCACTCTGTGCATTTCTTACAGACCAATGTATCTGTGTGTGTGTGTGTGTGTGTGTTTATGTGTGTCACTGCCGACAGGCGGCCTTGAGCAACATCTCCACATCTCAGCCTCTGTGGGGGGTTAGGGAGCACAGTGAGCAGCACTGGTGAGCTCAGTCTGTCAGGGCCGATAACTGCACCCAGAAGTGCCCGCCACTCTCAGCCTCCCCCCAACCCCCCAGTCAGTGTAAGCTGATTCCCGGGGGGGCCGGCCTCGCTCACTCGCTTGTGCAGGCTTAGCGGCTGCTACCTGAGGCCCGTCTCCCCACGTACATGGTGGGCCTGGGTACAGATAGCGCCGTAACCAGCGGGGAATCGCTTCGGCTCCACACTGGGAGGTCCCACATGCTTCTCGGGGCTTACACACACACACACACACACACACTATTTGTATAAGCAAATTTACACACATATTTGTGCGTGGATATACACGTATGTGTATGTACAAATATACATATATACATGTCTGTGTGTGTGTGTGTGTGTGTGTGTGTGTATATAGTCACTGTCGGGTGAAATCGCACATGTCCACTTTGCCGATTATGACTTTTTGCTCTACATTGAATACGCCCATTCTCCTCTACCTGCTGATAGGGTTATGGGTTCAAGTTACTACGTGGCTACATGTCAGGCTGCAAGGAAGAGGAGAGTGGGGGTGAACATGCGGGGGTATCTTCCTCATCGCTGCATCGGGTTGCGTATGAGTGTTAACTGGAACGCTTCCTCGATAGTCTCTATTTCATTGAGTTGACATGCAGGACCGGTTTCCAGCTGTGTGGTTTTACAGCCATTAGATCCTGTGCTGAACTCTGTAATTACCCATCTTTGTTAATTTGTCCCACTAGCTTAGTTTGATTTTATAAATGCCATGTGGTAAAGGGGAGAAAGTGGATGGGGTGGGTCACACATACATGCACACCCAGTAATTAAAGCAGATTTCGCACTCGCCGATTTGCCTCAGCGCGAAGTCGCACGCTGGCTGCCCCCTCCCTGCCTTTGTTATGACAGACAGCATCGGCGAGTTAGCCTGACGCGTTAGCTGCTAATTAGCTGCCGCTAATGGAACGGGGAGCGTCGCTGACCGTGGGGCCTGCCTCACCCCCCTGCTCTGATCAAACAGGAGCTGGTGAAGCACACTCCTGACGCGACCAACAAGAACAATCTACGGATAGCCCTGGACGCCATGAAGGTAAGCGCCATAGCCACTCTCCGCTATGCTCGCTACGTTTCATTATCTCTCAGAAAGACTGTGCTTTTATCAGGTCAGCAAGGTTCCCACCTGAATGGAAAAATGAAAAAAAGAGTGGAAAAACAATTTTGTTTGCTGCCGGCATTCCCGTTCTCCTTGCTGTACCAGTAACATCTGTCTCCACAGCGAGGGTGACTAGATAATCCAGCTCTTTGAGCTACTTCAGGTTTCCCAAGCTACTGAAAGGCTCCTGCGCTGGGCTAAATAGTTTAGGTCTTCTTGTGCTCTGACTGGTTTGTTTCCGTGATTGAAAGACTCATCCAGCTGTTTCACATTAACATCAGTGACACATACATGATTATAGGAGACTGACCAATCAGCACACAGCTAGAACTCAGCACTTAAGTGAGATTCAGGTCCTTTTAATTGAAATGGTAGTATACAAATCCTGTCCTAGCTCAGAGTATCTTCCCTGGATTGTCTGGTTACTCTACCATAGCATTCCCACATTTTGGTGTAACCAATTACAAATGGCGTAGCCAGAAATACTGCCCCCCCATCCCCCCGGCCCAATTATTTATATCATTTTACATATTCGAGGGCCCCTGCCAGGGTATCCATGCCATACTGTGGCCCTATAAGCGCTGTTCAGTGTGTCAAGGCCAAACGAGCAGCCGATTAGCCAGATAACTGGACGGCACCAAATGCCTTGCTGTGTGCTATCATCTCAGTTGTAGGTCTTTTGAAAAATCACGAAGGAGATGTGATTTTGCGGTGGAGTGCCGCTAAGCAGAGTCTTAAACTTTCCTAATTGAAGCAAATCAGTTGGAGAGGAAACAGTAAATTATGCAGATGAGTTTGATGACTCAATTTGGCATGATTATCCACTTAACTTTGATTGGGGGGTGTCAGGCTAATGCAGTTAGTTTCCGCTCAGAGCCTGAGCACTAAGAGGATAATAATCATGCCCTTCTGAGTGCTGATTGGCTCATCTTTGCTGAGGGGAATAAGTGCCACTTGTAGGAGTCATCTCCATCACTAAATGTGTCACCCAATGATCTCTTTATCTAGATCACGCACAGACATGTCTAAATGTGTCCAAGGTGTGCACTTAATGTCATGTTTGTATCACTGTATGATCTGTAAACGTGAAATCTTTGACATCCATAATTTGTGATGGTTTTCCTTCAAAACTTTTGTATATTTTTCCCTCCATTTTATTGGAACATTTTGGGTTCGTATGTTCCCAAGTATGAGGGCAGGGTTCTCGCTGGACTGGAGCAGGCATGGGCTTCTTTACCCATGGCGCCACCTGCTGGTCTACAGGAAACTTAAAAACAGGCTACACTGTTAATATTAACATTTACATATTTAGCAGCTGCTTTTGTCCAAAGCGACGTACAATTGAGGCAAATTGCAGATCGCAAACATACTCGGTGTCATGGAGTCGACTAGGCGTATGTGTAGCTAGGCTGAGCTTCCAGTGAAAGCCCAGGTACAAATGTAAATATTATTGGAGCAGGAGATATAGTACACCTTCCAACAAAGCAAGAACCGAGACTATTTAAAGACCAGAAGTGCAACGTTAAATACATTCAGGAAACGCATGGAGGTTTCAGGCTAGTAGAAAAACACTGAGAAAGGATAACTGGGACAGACACAGAATGTGACACTCTTATTTCCTGGGGGGCAGGACCTGGCACAGTATGTCAACGAGGTGAAAAGGGACAATGAGACCTTGAGAGAGATCGACCAGTATCAGAGCTCCATAGAGAACCTGGTAAGTATCTTCATGCAGAAGTGAGTAAGTAAGTTTATGCAGAATACCTGCTGTGATATTCCAGCAGAGAATCAGCTCCGGATTATTTTTTCGTTATTGAGTTTCATGTTAATGAGCATTTCAGATTTTTATAGGATGTTTATTTTCAATTTCTCGCCAGCTGCAAATCCTTACCTTTGGGCACCGTCCGCCTTTGTCCCTCCATACAAACAAATTCCTCTGTTTCAGGAACGTATTTTAGTTTGTATTTTACGAGAAGGTAATTAGAAGGTAATTCCCGCTTTCAAGGCAGGTCCCATGTTAACCAAGAGAAGAAAATGATTGGGCAATGGGGATTACCAAAAAAAAAAAAAAGAGAAGAAAAAAAAAATATATATATATGTTTATCATTCCAAATTGGCCAGGGTCTCTCTAAGAACAGAAAAACAAAATCGGAGGCGCTGGAACTTGAAATACAGCAAACCCAAACACAACATATCCTATTAAGTAGCGGTATTTTGTGTTTCCGTATGGCCTCCCAGGTGACCCTGCTTAAATCGTAAGGAAGCAATTAGTCCAGGCAGGCCCAGCTGCACTTGCTTGATCTGCGTTACCTGTAGGCACAGAACTAGTGATCAATTACCGGCGAGACAGCCTCTTCTCCAGCTTACAAAACATAAACAGAAATAAACAAATATGCCGTAAAAGTAATTACGCAAAACAAAAGGGAGGGGAAAATATGAAAACAAGCAAGAAAACAAATGTGTAGCGTCATGTCACAATATCACTTATTTATCTTGGCACAGAATCAATCCCTGAGGAATTTCGGACGACCCAAAGGTGACGGGGAGGTGCGGGTGGCCACGGTCGACAAACGCGCAAAGCAGGACAGGTGACATTGCTTTGCAGAGCTCCAGTAACACGCCTGTCCCCATCGAACACACAGAGGAAGACCTGGAATCTCTGCCAAGGCCCAGTGGGGGCAGCGGAGGAAGGAGGTGTAGATCTCTTACCCGCTTTCTGTCTCCATAGGCATATCTTTCTGTTCGACGTCGCGGTGATCATCTGCAAGAGGCGGGGTGACAACTACGAAATGAAGGATGTGATCGACCTCAACCACTTCAAAATTACCAACAACCCAACGACAGACAAGGAAAACAGGAAGGTCTGTGAATGGTGGAAGGGTGCCCCCTGCAGGCAGCTCCTCCCTCACACCCTCACATTTTTTTTGTTGTCAGTCTGGCTATTGTATCCACTTCCCATCGATCTTTAAAGCCATGGTCAGGTCAATCGGCAGTGCAGGAGATCTTAAAGCACTAAACAATAAATCCGCAAACGAAAATGATTCACAAAACATACTTGAAAATAAAGGCCGTGAGGTATACAAATGATGAAATTGTTTTTTGTTTTTTCCACACCTTAACCTAACCAACATTTTTCTTCTCACGCATCAGCCCTTAGTGACATAGATATTGCATTCACGTCCATAAACAATAGCATATAATAACAGAACTTATGCAAAACATAAACAGAGTGTATATGTGTGTTTGTGTGTGTGTGTATTCTACATGCATTGTGTAGAATACATAAATATTACAAAAACCCTATGACAAAAATTGCTAATTTTATTTTGATAGCTGCCACAAAGTTCCACGTAAACAAAAAATAAAAAATTCTAAGGCCCTGCGGTAAAGATTAAGTTACATAATCCACATGTTTAGAAGTTGGTAGCTAACATGGTAGCTTAATGGCCTTTACTGAAAGTTGCAGAACATTTTTTTTTCTTCTACATGCCTGAGTTAGAGTTTCCTCAGTCCAACGCCAAATTTTAAAAAGAATTCTGCACCCTTTTTCCATGCCGGACCCTTGATAGACCGCTGTTCCATAGAGGAAATTAGTTTCTTTCCGGATTCCCCTCCGTGCTGGATCCCTGGCCGCAAAGGTGCTTTTGAGCGACTTGTCCAAGACATACTGCTCCGTGAAGGAGACCTTGGCTAATCACACCGTCTATTTGAAGTCCTGCCCCCCCGCCACCTCCCCGACCCCATCCCTACTATCATGTCTCATATTTTCTGAGATCCAACCGCTTTCCCTTCTGCCTTTCCCGACCACCGGAGACGGTGATTGGTAGCCGAACCTGTGGAAGAAGTGCCTAGACCTAACTTAGACTGTCTCATTAGTGGGGCCTGCTGCAGTAAACCAAAATCCCTCCGAAATCATACGTTAAGAGGTGTCCTCACGTGATTGCTCTGCCCCGGCGGCTTGTGCAGACGAGATTAGGATCATATTCCCTCAGCGTTCCTGTTTGTGAATCTGAACACGTCCCAGCATTAGGGGCTGAATTAGTCAAAGACTGGGAAACCGTTCAAGAGACTGGATTAAAGAAGCTGGACCGGTGACCAAGAAACTACAGGTTTCTGTCGCATTAAAGGTCCTAATGTGAGATTTGCAGATAAACAGCTCTTACGTTTTTTTCCCAAAAACGTGCTTAAGTTTGCCTCTCTTAAAATCTCAAAGTGACAATATCTCAAAGTAACTTAAACCACTTTTTGAAGCTATTCTGCTGTTGGTTTTATGAAGATCTTGCTGAGGAAACAGTGACACACTGCTGCTCACAACCCCAGAGTATTATTTCTGTTCTTTCTGTTAGTCTACTCAGACTTCTCTTCACGAGAGATTTAATATCTTAAAATGGATAAAAAGATAGCTAACCTGGAATTGAAGGATAAATTTCCAAGTCTGACTCAGTTCAAAATACATTTTCTAGAAATTTTCTGATGACTGAGTGAGTTTTGGAAATTCAAGGGAAATTCTTCGTTGGATCACGAGTACTGAGTGAGTTTTGACTCCCAGTACTGTAATGTACGATGAGGAAGCTTGACTTTGGGTCACTTAGGTTTCATCTCAAAAATAACTTGAGTTGTTTGGCGTTAGAGGTTTTCCGACGGGCTGCTCCGCACCAAAAGCCGGCCATGTGTGCCAACCCTCTGCACCTAACTTACCTGCCCTAACCCTAACCCTAAACCTAACCCCTAACCTCTCTCTCTCCTCACACCGCAGTGGTCATACGGCTTCTACCTCACGCACAACCAGGGTCAGACCGGCTTTGAGTTCTTCTTCAAAACCAAGGAGATGAAGAAGAAGTGGCTGGAGCAGTTCAGCATGGCCATGTAAGTAACACCGCCCCCCCCGGACCCGTTTTTCAGGTCTGACCCACAGGCGGGGCTGCCCACATCAGTACCTGTTCCGTTTGCGCTGGGCTGGGTCTTTGTGTTGCTGTGGTTAAAGGTGCAGAGAGCAGACGTCTTCCCTCACCTGGCTAAATCCTTGCGTTCATTTATTTATTGCAGTTAGTTAAGGAGGGCTGCAGTTTAGTAAGGCATTTTCTGATGTTAAATAATAATTATTTAGTCATTAAGCAATTAAACAGGCAGGGTAGTTGCTTTGCAAGTTTGCTGAATGCATTAGTTTGGAGAAACTTTGGAAATTCATTTGTGGCTTGATGTCGCAAATTTTGGTGTTTGGACTCACTGAGAAATCGAAAATAAAGACAGACACAGCCCGGGGATGTGAGCGAGGATTCGGTGATCTGCAGATGGCTCCGTTTTGATTCGGGGTCCCGCGGGATGTTGCGGAGGAGCCGTGAACGCCTGCTGTTTTCTCCATTGCCTTCCTGCCGTGTCTCACCTTCCCATCCTGCTCGGGAAGGTGACAATCGCGACAGAACGTTCCCATCGACGTGGATCGGCGCTTGACGCAGGAGACCCTGTTGGTTTGGGTTTGCTTAGGGCTGCCTAGTGCTGGGGGGTGTTTGCATACTTCATTAGCCAAGGAGAAGGAGCCGTGTAAGCTGGCTCCCTGTCCACCATCCATCTCCAGGTCCAACATTCGGCCAGAGGACGCCACCAGTAACGCGCATGATTTCCGAATGCACACTTTTGAGAGAGCCACATCCTGCAACTCCTGTCAGATGCTGCTCAGGTGGGTCTCAAGGGTGGTAGAAAATGTAAATCAATGTGTTCTAAATGTTTTCGGCCGGTAGCTTCTAGAGTTGTCTTTGCTAAAAAAAAAAAAAATTCTTCAGCACTTGGGAGAAGCCTGCAGGCTATTTAATTAGGTTGGTGAAAAAAGGCGTAGAAAATACTCTCACCCTGGGCCCTTCAGTAAGCGACGGCCGATGGGGGGGGGGGGGTGCAGCACGAGGGTGGAAGTCAGAATCACATGACCTCCATGTCTACTGTGGGGTTTCTCTCCAGGGGGATCTTCAACCAGGGATACCTGTGTACCAAATGCAGGGCAGGGGCCCACAAAGAGTGCCTGGGGAGGCTGGCCGACTGTGGAAAGAGGGGCCAAGGTAAGCGGAAGAACATGTGGGCCTCAGCTGCCATCACTGACCGGCCGCGGACCTCGTGGCACTCGGAGATCCCTGTGAGCTTAACTCTGAGGGCAGTCAGTAGCTGGTGAGCTCATGTGGGGTGGGGGCAAGGTTATTTTAAACATCTAATATCAGGCAGTAAATATTAATTACTTGCATGGTACTAATATTAGTGATTAAATATGAATTACATGCAGGACACGTAATGCGTGTGTCGCTTGAGTTGGCCGGAGGGAAGAGTGGATTTTGGGAAGGTATCGGGGAGAGCATGTTGACTCAAACAGAGCCAGGGACAGGATTTGAACCCACAGCCGTGGAGGTGTGAAGCTATAGCACCTCTGGCTATATAAATAACATAATATATAAATAGACACGTGCTGTGTGGGAGGAGGTGTGTGGCTGTGTGGGGGATACGATACTGTGCTTAAGCTCAAAAGGTCGCTGGTTCAAATCCCAGGATTGGTCGAGCGATATCCCTGTTGGACCCTTGTGAAAGGCCCTTAACCTTGCTTTCTTAAAAATGTTTATCACTTCTCTAAAAAGCATCTGCTAAATAAATAAAACGTCAGTGTTTATGGTGTTATCCAGCCGGTGGTGTCCTATTTCTGTGTGCGTGTCTTTAGTCGCTCAGAGCGGCTATGCTCGTATATCGCTGCGGTCCGCCCCGCCGCCGGCACGAGCCTCACACGCTTTCTCCCCGCGGGGAGCCGTCGGCCACCGCACGCCGCCATAGCCGCGTGAGCTTGGCTGCTGGGCACGGTGCCAGCAGCGAGGCAGGCCCTCCGCAGATGCCAATGGGGAGGCGGAGAGGCACTGAGCAGATCAGTCCCGGGGAGGGCAGGACGACACAGGCGTACAGCGGCTCTGCCCCCGCCAGACGCGCTCTTCTCTGTCAGCTGCACCTCCGCTCTTCTGACCCATGCCTGTTATTCGACTTGTTTCAGATTTCGGATCCCATAAAATCCAGGTAAGAAACGCGCCACTTCTCAATAATATAAGTATACTTCAGTTATGCTAATCTGACGGGGAGAAAGGGGCGTAACTTAGTAACAAATAACAACAAGCGATTTGTTTAATGGAAATTTGAGCCGATGACGTTGTTGCTTTCTGACTCCCTTTAAAAATTTTACAGTTTTCATTGAGGATTAATAATGCAATTTGCACTTAATGCACTTATTCAGTTTATCACAAAGGGTAATATATTTATTGAAATTTTGTCAGAAGGCTTTCAGGACATGTGTACTGAAGGCAACGTTATTAATTTCTTCTTCTCTGTCTTGTGGTGCATGTAACTCCAGGCCACTGTATGTATCTGTGTTACCAAACAAATATATCCTTTAATGATTTGTAATGTGTTTCTATTAGGCTGCAGTCCTGAGGATATGAATCAGCTGCATGTGAAGAACAGGGACTTAACTGCTTGATGAATGAAGGGCAATTCATTAACTGCAATTGTGGATTGAGTAAATGATATTTGTGTTTTTCTTAATCCTGCAGAGGGGGACCGGTAGACGATCCGGAGACCCGGGTAAGTAGCCGCCGAATGTGATCCTGCATCAACAGGCAGATTAAGGGCTATTTAGTTATTAACTGCTTGTTTAAATTTTTTCCCCTTCCCAGCCCCTTAAAATAGAAAAGCATAAACAGCCGTGGGGGGGGCTTAAATTACAGGAGTCACCCACCCTTTCATTTTCCGGGCCCCCTGTCGAGGCACAGCTGACAATCTGCGGGCGCTCCGAGCTGCCTTTGTGCATTTACCAAATTTGCTGAGGCGGGGGGGGGCTTCGCCTGCAGTGCCTCACTGTGAGTTGTACTGGAGGAGGCCGGCCGTATAGTTTAGGCCCGCCCCATTTTAAAAACAATAGCGTCTGGTTCCAAAGTTCGGATGCAGAATGCCTTAGGCTGCTTTCATCAAAAGAACGTGGTACTTTGCAGACAGTCCTTGCATGCAGAACCCGTTCTACAGCCGCAGCCTTGCCTAACCTCTCTGAGGTACCTGAGAGGACGGGTTAAAGAATTCCTAATCATAGATTTGCATCGGCAGCCTCGGTGGCGATCTGGCGCACGTCCCTTTCTGAGCTAATGATATCAAGAGCTTTCATCTGCCAGTGTAACTCTTTACGACACCGTTAACTATGAAACTCTACACACGGACAATTGATTTAAAACCAACTGTACGGTACGCCGTAACTTCCTATAGCTTCTATAAAAGGTTTTCTTTTCTCTTTTTTTTAAAGCTGGGGTTTATTTACGAGGATTCCTGCTGTCGTATTTCACTGGGGAAATCACACGCTAGTGAGCGAAGAGAACCTAATCGAACGATAACATCCTCATGTAGAGCCAGACGGCCACGTGGCCCCAGTCCAGACGGAGTTAGCAGTTTTTGATGAAGCATTTGCACACGCATGCACACAGATGTACGGGCACACACCCATTACCTGCCAGGCCCGTTTCATGCCCACCTTAAAGTGTTTTTTAATAATCGCCGCACTCTTCTTAAACCTCCCCTCCTTTAAACGAGGCTCTAAGTGATTAGCGCAAGTTGTGATGAGAGCGAGTTGCTTTTGGGCTGACTTACTGTACGCAAGCACACAGTCAGAAATGCAGGCGGACTGGTCCGGTCGGCCTCGTGATGGCTAAATTCATCACCTCTTTTGACTACCAGTTTCCTTCTCCCGCCATACCGGTTCTGAGGAATGATGCTGAGTGTTTACTTCTTCTCTGAGTGTTTACCTCTCCTCCGACTGTTTACTACTTCTCAGTGCAGAGTGCGTGACTGCAGAAAAGTCCAGTGCTGTCAAGAAAAAGTCCCCCACTTTAAATATGTATTATCACAGAAATTCCCATAATTCTCTTCAGGTGTAGCTCCGATCGACTGCCACGTTATGCGTCGGGAACTAAAATTTACCACTAATAACCGACAGCAAATATCTCGTGTCAGGTAATCAAAAGGCTCTCTTCAGGACACGGAGGATCAGAGAGGGGAAAGTGACAGTTACGGTGGGATATGAACTTCACCACCGCATGAGTGTCAACGAGTCTCTCATCCCCAGCAAAATAGAAGGACGCTACCTGTATCCGTTTCTGCCTAATTCAAAAATCCTAAAATTCTTTATTTTTCCTCAATTACACTTTTATTTTCATTGGAAATTTTGTAAAATGGCCAACAAAAGCAAATTGGGAAATATTTCTGCTGCTAGTTGGAGGCACACATTTTTCAGGGTCACCTGTACTCGATATTTTATATTTCCTTGATTCCCATATTATGCTTTTTTATTTGTTTAAAGCTGATTAATAAAAATCTTTCATAGTGATACCAGCTATTAATACCAAACATCGTCAGAACCTTCTTGAAACTTGTTGAGGCCCGTGAAGGTGCTGCTCATGGCCTAGCGGGGGGGATTAGCTAGTGTTGGCTAATCGTGCATTAGCGAATAATGCTAACGCCCGTCGATGTCTCGCAGGTTTGCCAAAGATGCTTGTTACCCATGAGTACCACGGCGTCCCCAGTCCCTTGTGTGGCCCTCCGTTAAACATCCAGATCGGCGACATCGTGGAGCTTCTCTGTGCTGATATTCACAGTTCCTGGTGGCAGGTGAGGACCACTGATACCCTCTACCGTTTAATGCGGTGCCAACGGAATACCAGTCCAGGATAAATCCCTTTTTTTTTCTTTTTTTTTTTGGAATCGGGGGGTAGGCCTGTGTCCTCACGCCCTTTGAATAAACATTTTATTGGAACAGAATGAAATTAATTTTGGCAGATTCCCAGTGGAAGACACAGTTATGGAGTCAGCTTGGGAGTGATTCTGGCCTCTTGTGATCCAATCACATCATCATGATTTTTGGAGAGGCTATCTGTGAAATAATTATGTCATTCACATGTTTAACTTGATGCATAGTTTAATTTGGTGGAGCATTTAATTTAATGTTAAAAAAAAGGGCACTGCACTCATGTCGGACTCATCCGTTCTGCACCAGATGACGAAGTAACGGCACTCCATATGTTAATCCTGCTCAAACCCCAGAGACGACTCCTTATGTCCTGCTTCCAGCAAAGTGCAATCAATCTCTCTTATTTGATTTCATCTTTTGGCTGCCGCCTGTTTACGTTAACAGGGCATTATGTTCAATCCCAGTCATGCCTGCGGTGGTAGCTTACCGAGCACACAGCATGTCTGAGAGCACTGGCTGAATAGTGTTAAGGTAAATGCCTGGCGGACATTTTCGGGCTGGAGTTAGGTTACGATGGACAGACAGTTTGCACTTAGTTGTGCTTAAAGAAGGAACATTAAGAGCACCAGGTCAAGTATAAAAATTCTGGGCAGTGTGTGTATCTGTGTTAGCAATAAAATCAGGGGAATTTGTTGTCTTCATGGCGGTGCCACGTGGACTACGATTACTCGAAGATATAAGAAATTTCTTGCCAGTTTCCCTGTTACACTTATAATTGTGACCTGTAACTGGTCACCTAAATAGTGCAAACAGGTTACTTTTTAGACTCCCTGTCCTAAGAACGATTATTTTTTTCCACGCTTTTTCAGAGTAAAGGTATGCTTTTTACGGGATTGTAATTGAAAGGGCTGATTTACTTCACTAAAACGTAATTAGGTTTGATGCCCCCCACAATGATTTCTGTCAGCCCAAACAGGAGGCTACTGTACTGCTCAGTTGTTAAATATTATTCATGAGATTAACCCAAGGCTACTTGTTTTGATAATTTTCAAATCCATCCAGTGGCTGGACATGAACGACATTGAGGATGTCACTCAAGTTTCACTCAGGTGGGGGAGCAAGACTAAATGTGATGTAATTTTTCTTTGTGTTTTCAGGGTAAGATACTGAGAACGGGAGAAAGTGGCTTTTTCCCAAGTAATAACGTGAAGCCATGTCCATGTGTAAGTATACACCGGAATTTCGTTAGCGCTTCTGTCATAGCAGTCTCTGTGGAACTGGCGTAGCATATCAGTGAGCACTTTGTTTGTTAACAAGAACACAAGTATTCATAGCCAGCAAGTAACCATGGCAATGGTAAACACTGTCAATAATGTCTAAGGTTGCGGGTGGCAAACCAAACTGCTATCTTCATGAAACTGTCGTAATGGATGCTGAATAAACAGGTTTCGTTAATGTTGTGTTATTTTGTTCGTAATGGTGCCTGTCTCCTTTTTCACGATGCAGGTCCCAAAACCAGTTGATTACTCTGCACAGCTCTGGTGAGTTTGTAGAATAGCACCATATTTGACGTTATATGATCTTATGGTTACTTCAACAGGAACAATGTACTGAAACATTTATTTGTTGATAGTTTGGGATGCATTATTTGCTCCATAGTATACAGCTGTAATTCAGATTTGAAGCACATTTAACTCCCTTAATACTGTCTGGCTTGGTGTTGTGAAGATCTCCTAAATGTGGCAAAAAGGTTGTCTTATGCATCAGTTCTTGCATGGGTTAGGTTTGCAGGGGCGATGGAGAGATCCCAGGCTGAGGTGGAGCTGATTGACAGGGGAAACAGCACATACCTTGTGAGACACAGGAGCAAGGAGCAAAACGAGTACGCCATAAGCATCAAGTAAGTCTAACCGTTAATCAAGGAGGATCTCGTCAAAGATTTTCCTTTCATGTGTAGGACTACAGCTTTTTGGTGAAGGGAATGCATTTAATGCCCCACGTCACTTGTCATCCGGCTATGAGATACTATGGTTCCTCTGGGTTCCCTTAGTGTTTGAGATCCTGCTTTGGTTACACGCGTCATGTTACCTGAGTCGATCTCAACCCACGCCCCCTGAATAGAGATGGGGCTCTTGAAGGTGAAGAGCCTGGTATTGAGAAGGGACCAAGTTCTCCTTGGGTCAAAAACAGACGTCTTAATTGCTGTTAGTGTTGATGTGGCTTTGATTGGGGGTTTCAGTGTATGACTCTTCAGTGTTGCATTACCCCTCAGAAACTCTTAATAACATCCATGCTCCCAAACCACTTATCCTGTACAAGGATGCAGTGGCCTGGAACCTACCCCAGAAAGGGCATGGAGCAGGGGACTCCCTGGATGGACTGCCAGGCTTCTGCAGGCCACACACATGCTCACAATTTACTGATGCCAATTCACTTAACTGCGTGTGGACGAAATCCAGAGAACCCAGAGGACACCCAGACTCTACTCACACGTAGAACCTGGGGCGGGAATGATGTCCTCAACCCCAACGGTGCAAGGTTCCAGTTCGGCCCCCTGAGCTAACTTGCCACCCATATCATTCAGATACAACCCTAGAACAAATACAGTCCAGTTATGAATCTACGCAGGAGTAGACGTTTTTAATAATACCTATTACGCTTAACAGTAAAGCTTATCTTGTAGTCGTGCTTTGGGAGCGTTAGTACAGTTACACACTGAAGGCAGTCTGCGGATCTAACCGTAATGACGTGTCCTATAAACCCAAACAGGGTGTGGGGTGTCCCCATCAGCAAAACAAACTTCCAGAGCATTCCGCTCGTTGTTCATTGACTCCCCCACAGATACAACAATGATGTGAAGCACATCAAGATCTTGAACAAGGACGGCTCGTTCTGCATCACGGAGAACAAGAAGTTCAAAAGCATATTAGTAAGTAAGCATTTTGTGTTCTGCCTGACCTGCTCAGCATGTTATCAACACACGCCTATCATAGCATAGGGGTGGGACCTGAACCCTCCTTATAAAATGCTACTACTAGGAGCTCATCGAGTACTACAAGCATCAGTCCCTGAAGGAAGGCTTCCGTAGTCTCGATACCACGCTTCAGTTTCCGTACCGGGAACCGGAGAACAACACGAAACTCAGAAGCCAGCGGCCCGGGAGCCATCGTAAGTGTCACCCACTGATGTCATCACTTCCTGTATCCAGAACATCAGTTCAATCCTACAGCCCTACTATGCTTGCTTCTATCGCTCTTTCCTGCTTTTGTCATTTTATTGTCCCCCTTCTGCTAGTGCAATTTCCTAATCCGGTCCTTGGGGACTCACAGTTGGCCGATGTTTTTGCTTCCTCTAAGCTCCATGCCAGACACTACACATTTTTGCTCCCTCCCAACTCCCACTAGGGAGCAAAACTGTGGACTGTCTGTGCTGGTCCCTGAGGACCAGAATGGAAAACATCGCGTTAGTGTTGTCACATTCATTTTCCAAAACCAATCAATATACCCGTAGCTCAACTATATTTGTATTTAATAGTATATGCTACCCTAATTTTCATGCCATGGATGGTGTAAAATATAGTAAAATCTTTAACATGTTTCAGATTATGCGCAGTTATTCTAGCATTGCTACAATTGCAAACCAGAAACTTCTTACAAATGAATTGGCAGAGTGATAGTAGGTTCCATAAAAACGCATGTGAGGCTCACTGAGGAGAGGAAAGGGTTAAAAGCAATAAGTGTTCCATCGCTGTAGCTCCAGTCAAATGCTCCCCTGAGCTGCTTTGAGAGTTTATGATGTTCAGGTGAGATTACTCTGTGGTGTCACAGGTCACTGTGCAGGAATTGCGACGTGCCACCATACTGGGCCCACGGTCCCACTGGAGCAGCGAAATGCTGGCCTCATTTTGAAAAAGCCTGATTTCATTTTGCCTGTCTTAGGCAAACAAACAGGAGGAAGGATGGTAAATGAGGAGAATCCAAGAGGAACATGGGTTTTACATGTTCAGTAGTGTTCCTTTTGGGTTACCCAGATAGCCACCGCCCACCCCCCACCCCCCACCCCTCGCCTCTCAGGCTTGCGGGCTAATCTGTGTTTTCTCTTCTCTACGAGGAAACCATACATGTACTGGCTAGGAATGTGGGTCAGCTGAGAGGAAGTGGTGGATCCTCTTAAATGCTCTCAGTTTTATGTAGTCGAGGTTCATTCAGTCGTGAGAGAGAGCAGGACACCGTTCTCTAGGACAGCAGTATGTAAACCACTGTGACCTTGAATTTGCATGCCTTTCAGTTCTGAAGAGGTCAGACACTTTTTTCCAAACAGTAAAATGTGTATAAAGATTATTTGGAATACTTTTACTAGAAAAAATATACAGATGGATTAAATTGGAATTTGTTCATGTATTTTTATTTCAAAACTGGGAAGGTAATTGACTGATTTAAAAAAATATTAATTCAAGGCATTCAATGATTATTTTATATTATTAAAATTTGAATAGTTATTTTGGATGTGTCACATTTTTTAGCCAAAATTTCTTTAGAAAAAGTGGGATCATCTTGTTGGATAATGTAGAGTCACATAAATGGACAGGACAGGAGTTTATTTTGGGAGGCTGTGTGTACTTGTACACGTCTCTGCTGGAGCCTTCCTGTAAGACGTTTACATGTTTAGCGTTAAGGAAGCACTTTGGCATTTATATAAACCTGTTCTCTCTGTCAGCGCTGAGCTAGTGTTTGGGAATAAATTTTCACTTGCTGTCGGGTAAGCAGCCTGACGGAAAGAAGCGCGCGTGTGTGTGTGCGCCGTGAAAAGCCTGGCGGATTTTCTGCTGAGAAATGTTAAAAAAAGGGAAAAAGGAGGATTGGTTATGAAACGGTGTTTAATCTGGGAAAAGATGGGCAAAGGCGCAGCAGAGGATGTAAAAATAAATTCTTAATTAGAGGTCTGACTGCCTTCACCGTCTGACACCGCCGGGCCAGTGCACGTTTCCCGTAGTCACACTTAGCGGAGCTGTTAAGGAGCGACAGCCACCGACCTCTTTGTTTAATGGCTCGGTACACTGTGTGGTGCATTCTGGGACAGTTTATGAGACACATTGAAAGCTGTGGTTTATGCCCTATGTACTGCCTTGTAAATACCGCTAACAGACATGGTAGGTAATTTGGAGAGGGAGTAGCATGGTTTAAATACAGAGACTCAGAACATGTGAAATTTAATTAATTGAAAAGAAGTCTAAGTGATTGCCTCATCCAAAACCCACCGGTTCTGCTCCAATGGCCATGTGGTCAAGTCCAGGGCCGGTCCTAGCCAATGTGGTGCACGAGGTGAGCATCGCCACCGGCGCCCCCTGTCTGAGGCACTGTGATATCCACTGGCTTGTTGGCGCCTCCTCAGAAGTTAGCACCTATGCCTTGACCAGCCCTGATAAAGTCACCTGATTAATTACTCGACTGAGCTTTCAATAAAGTGAATCACATGACACCAGGACCTCCTAATAAGTAATAGGAAATGTTAAACAGTAGTATAAACATAATAATTCATTCATAGATGACCATGATTAAATTAAAGGAACATGGGGGGTCATTGCCAGACAGTACTGGATCGCTGACGGCTGCATCCATTGATAGACGTTATGCATGACTCAGTATTTTTCAGGAGCTGTCCGAATAGTGGTTAATTAAAAGCCAGCTGGCCCACTGATCGCATGCCCATCCCTCTGCCCGCATCATGTGCGAAATACAGAATTTCCGTGTCATGTGTTATTGCTCTTGTTGCATCAGCTGCTGTGTTATCAGTTCCTGGTTGTCAGACTTCCCATTAATATTTTGTTTTTCTTCCTGATATTCTGCACCCTCCTCCCACAATCCCAAGATCCTTTGCTCTCTGGGCTGTCTTTAGTTCCTCCTGCTGACTCCAGCTTTGTTCTCCCTTCACCTGCTCCTTTCTGGTCAGGTACAGGTACCGGTTTCTGTTCCTCTCCACCCCTCCCCCCACTCCCCCCACTCCCCGAATCCAGGCCCCGGATCACAGGCTTGCTTCTTTGATAGCCCCTCCCCCCTCGCCATATCTTGCCAGGCCACACTGTTTGTTTCCCCAATCGCGCATGTCAAAGCAATCTCCATGCGAGGTGATCTCACGGTGCCATATTCAGACGGGGTCGAGTCAGGTCGCGTTCCCGGTCAACGCAGCGCATACTGCTCCACCTCCCACATTGGAACCCAATGGATTCTTCCAGTGATGACAGGACCTTTCGCCAGTCAGTGCCCAAACCCAGCATCAGATAGGAACCAATCAGAACCTACAAATCTTCGGCGAGGTTTATCCCAAAGCTCATACGATGAGCCCACACCTTGCTTTTCCCACAGTTGGCAAACTTCTCAGGGTTATCCGTCAGAGGCTTCTGTGCTTACTGTCGCTGACTTATTAGCTGACACAAATCCACACATAAAACATTCATTTAATAAAAGTCGCACTGTGAATCACAAAGACCATCTGCTTTTTCCGGGCGGATTCTGAAGATTTATTGGATTGCGCTCTTAGCTGATTGTAAGGCTTGTAGTCCAGGATGTCCCCTGACTTGTGCCCTCATATAGGCTCCAAGTGGTTATGGAAAAAGGATGGGTTATTATTATAGAAGGTATCAGACATTCCCAGCTACTGCTTGAAGCATCATGAAAGACCTTTGCATGGAGATTGTTTGAGTACACATTGGATTTTGTCCGTTGTCTTTGTGTGTGTACTGGGAGAAAAAGATCTGGAAAAGTCTTGTTAATGAATTATTCTGGTCCCGCTGCCCCATCCCAGTCCTGAGTCCAAGGGTAATGGGCATCGCCATTGCAAGATATGACTACAGTGCCAGGGACATGCGGGAACTGTCCCTGATGGAAGGTGACGTGGTGAAGATCTACAGCAAGTTGGGCGCCAATGGCTGGTGGAAGGGCGAGGTGAACGGCAGGGTAAGTGCCAAGGGAGCCCAGAGAGCCTTGGACCGCCAACGTCAACTTGTGTCCAGGATAGTGGAAGCAACACTTAGACTGACAGACCAACATGAGGAATGAGCGAAGGGTATCTGTTGGCCTTTCACCTTTAATTGCATGTCCGGGGCCCCAGGGTGGAGGTGGGGGGGGGGGTGCTTTTTGCGGTCTTCAATCTGCTGATCATTGTGTTTGATTTGCAGATTGGCTGGTTTCCATCCACATACGTGGAGGAGGAGTGACCAGGCTTGATGGGATGGGAAGGGATTCGGGACAGGGTGCTGAACACAGCCTCTGAGATTAAGAGTAGCTGCAGACAGTAAAGTCCCGCCAACAAGCTCCACCAACGGTTGCCTTCAGCCAATCCGAGGCATGCTGGGAATGCTTGCTCTGCTGCTTGGAGGCACATAGTTCAGTATGGGTTCTTCCAGTTCCAGTGGAACCTCAGTGCCTGTCCCCTGGAGAGACTGCCTTATCCGAATACCTTCCCTCCCACTAGCAGTGACCCCCCCCCCAACAGACATGACTCTGATTGTGAGGCAGCAGAGAGAAGGGTTAGGCCATTTCGCACCAAAAACAAAACAAAACCTTTACAAGCACTGGCCACAGGACAATTATGTCTTCTTTATTTTGAGCAAGCAAGTAAGAAGAAAAAGGAGCTGGTACTCGAATCATCAAGTTATAAGAAGGTAAAGAACATAGAGAAGCCCATGGAAGATGCTACTTCAGGATAAGCAATATTGAGAACATGCCGGTAACATCGTCTATAATCACTCAGTTAACGATGGGATACAGAAGGCAGCACTTATATGGTTTGTTTTAATGATTTTTTTATTGGATATTGATTGTATACAGATAGGTATATTAATCATGTTGATGTAATCCAATAGGCATATTTAAAACATTAAAAGGAACCACGATTGCTGCAAACTGCTCAAAATGCCCCTTGTCGTCAAATGATACAGGCTAGTTTTACAAACCAAATGAAACGTTTTCTTCTTATTCGAAATAACTGACATGTAATAATTTACTTCCCATTGGTCGTTCATTTTTTAACACATCTGAGAACTGCAGAAACTGCAGAGAACTGCGAAGGCGGACTTGGTATGCAAGCCTTCGCAGAAATACGCTTGTCCGGTTCAGAACGTTGCGATTTTTTTGTGCAAAAAAAAGGAGGACTTGGTTTGAAACGGCCTTTACTCTACTCACTACCTCTGCACCTAACCTAGCCATGCACTCTACTTGTCTCACTTTTGACTGATGACTGTGCTGGCACCCCCAGCTCTGCAGGGGGCTAGTGGGCTGTGGCTTCTTTCCAGGCCCCTTCCCCTGCTTCAGGTAAGACTCACCTACCAGGGAAACCGCTGGTAGGTTAAACCCTGGGTGGGAGTTTGAGATCCAATATAAGACGAGGACTGTCAAGCCCGTGTCTCTCCCTTGGCACACTGAGATGATTTTCTGTCGTGTGCCTATCTGCGATCACTCTAAAAACACTTTGCTAGTCGTCTCAATCTGTTTCCCTGATTGGCACAGGGTGTCAGAGATGTGGGTGGCTGTAATGCTTAGCGAGCTGTTGACATAGAACGAAACAGGCGCCGCGATGACATCCTCGTATGACAGCGGTGCAGTTTTCTAACGTCGCCGTTTGCAGGGCACAGTGCCTGGAGCATAGAAATAATTGGGGCTTTCTGTTTGAGAGGAATCCCATTTGAGGTCATAGCTAGTCTCGTCTTTATCCCATAAAGAGCAGGATTATGTTGCGAAATGCTTGTTGTAGATGGATTATCTCAGTTAAACGAGCCAAGTGGATTAAATGTACTAGATTTTAAAAAGAACCAAAAAACAAGACATTGTTTACTGTGAAATATGCATTTAATGTTGTTCTTATCCTTTTAACGTGTATAAGTAGAGAGATTGTTTTGTTTCTTCAAACTGCTGTTTTTTTTTGACAACTTTGTACCACTGATGCAAGAATTTAACTTGTACTGTCACTCATGTGATTAATCCAAAAATCATACAGGACTCCAACTACTGAATCTACTGAGAACTACATATGAGATGTGAATGGGGTCCCGAGGCACTTTGAGACATGTGATGATACCTGTTTTACTTTGATATTTGTGTTTTTATGCATAATGTTGACAGATGTACATACCCTGTACATAATCCTGTCTGTTCTTTTTTACGTTGAATAAATGTTTTGATGAATTATTAATGGAATGAGAGGCTGATTTTTAGTTGTGTATAAAGAACTGAGCCCAGAACGGCATGATCCAGGTCACCTGACAGAGTTGAAGTGGGCGTGGCCTTCAGACAGTCATAGAGAAAACTCACCAGTAACAAAGTAGTATTTGGGTCCTGCATCTGAAAGTTTTATGTCTAGGACAGGCATGTATGTATGTATATATGTATGGATGGGTGGATGAATGGATGGATGAATGGATGGGTGAATAAAGAAATAAATATAAATTTATTAAAATATAAATATAAAGTTTAAAGTTAGCTATTGCCCTTTGGGGCTGAATCAAAGCCTTTGTAGAAAATAAAATAAATGTCTCCAGAGTCTCCACAATTTATCCGATTTGTGATTCAAATGGTGAGTCAGTCCTTACACACTGTTTAAACAGACTGGCATTAATGTACTTTGGAAAACAGTTTGGAAATTGTGCTGTTTCTTCCTGGAACTCAACCCAGCGCAATCCAGCACGATCCAAGAGTTAGAGTTTAGTTTGTAAATCTTCTAAATTGTCATGAATGCCAGCAGTTATGCTTTTAATCATCTTGAAATCCAAAATATTGTGCTTCTCACTGGTTCTGGTGCCAGTGGTTCTGATTTGTCATTTAGACGACACGGTGGCACCTTCCACTATTACTGAAGTCGCAGTTCAACCCAGTGACCACTAGATGCCAGTAGGAAAGTTTGAGCGGCACGTCGGCGCCAGTTGCATTTCTTGCCAGCGGATCTCGGAGGGCGTCGTGCCCAACTTACTCAAAGAAGAGTAGAATTAACTTACACAGCCTCAAAAATGATCTTGGCTGGGAATGTTCTAATGCCTTTGGTTGATGCCCATCTGGTGGGTGTCTAAGAATAATAAATATTTCAGTCCACTCTGTAAAGACATAGAGACAGATTGTAAAATCTTCCGTTAGAGGAAGACGCCAAAAGGCACCACGTTAGCATCAGATAGCTAGTCTTTGTTAGCACCTCCAGTTAGAGGTGTCTTTCTCTGCTTTTTTCCCCTCTCTCTCTTTTTTTGATAATTATCCCCAGTGAGTAATCTCTTTTTTTTTTTCCTCTTCTTGTTCTTCTTATAGGTCACCACTCAGTCTGTGTGTGTACCCTAAGCAGTTTTTTTTGGTTTCGGCTCACAGAAAGGGGCGCCGTCGTCGGGGAGAGATTAACTGCAGATCTTGGCTCGCAAGTGCTCCCCGCTCCGGGAGGAGGAGACGTAACACTCTGGATTTCTCCAGCTTTCCTCCAGTAATCCATTTGCACCCCTCCCCAGGGGGGACAAACCCTGTGGGTTTTACCTAATGCCACAGAAAAAGGGAGCAGAAACAGCCCCCTCTCCCCACCTCATTAAGTGATGTCATTAGTCCCCACCCACAATTTCTTCACCCTTGCAAATTTTCTCACTCCAAACTGTTATTATGCGCCGTTTGGTCGACGACGAGTGCGAAAACACCTTCTGAGTTGTCGTAATTAAATCAACAAGAGCAGTAAATTCCCATGGACGATGATGGGCAGATGTGTTTCGAAACCCCACCCACTCCGACCTCGACATGTTTGTTTTGATGGCGACGTTTTTGATGTCGGCTTCGGAAAATTTTGCACAGAGTTTGAAACAGGCTGCGAACTTTGAACAGGTTCCGTGAGATTCCGCCATTGTCTGAAGATACCACTCGCTGTCTACTCCGGCTCCTGTGGGGGGGGGGGTGAGGTCTGGGAAAGGTAGAGCTGAACCCCCAACTGCCTTTACTTGGGTGATTTAGGAGCAACAGGACAGAACAGAGGTTAAAAAAAAGCCTTGTCCATTTACTGGTAGTATTCAGTACCGTTTCCACGATTCTGTCAGCACTAACAAGCAATTAGGCACTTGGAGATTAAAGCTGTAATTATGTACAAATCCACAGAGGAACAGAATGGAATTTCATGGTCCTGTGTGATACTGGAAAAGGGGCTATCAATAAGCCAGAAATGTTTGTGTGCTTAACTTGCAGCATCAGCATGAAAACAGTGGGCCACAGAGATCTTCTGTGTAGCTTCACAATCCCTCTGCTTCCTCGCAAATCTTTGCTTTGTGCTGCAGTTACACAGATGGGCCACAAGAAAAAAAAAGCTTTTTTTTTCGCAAGGTGGTGCCTAGAGTTTCGACACAATGGTAAACCATACCAGATTTAGCGAAACAATCAATGGGTTATCTAATCGTTGCTCGTAAAAGTCTGAGATGAGTCTCCTCTTGATCTTTTGCATCGATTGATTACCTGCCGGTTTATCTATACTGTATATGTGTGAACTGGGAACTGTGGGAGCTGTTTTTATTTTACCAAAGATGATGGAGGTTGTCTGTAATCTGTATGTACGGCAGCTGGTTTCTACTATGCCTGTTTTTTGTAGAGCCGTGAGTCGGTTCCTGTTCACATACTGTATAACAGGTAAATACCAGGGAAGCTTCTGGAAGGGTTTTGCCTCAGGCATCGGACTCCAGAGCTAACACTGTTAATCCCCAGTGGCTTCAGAACCCTGGGAACAGTGGGGGATTTTATCGGAGAAAACTCAAGTCACGGTATCTGCGCTCCAGCCAGGTGCTCAGGGTTATGTGACTCTTAGCTTAGAATGCTAACGGTATAGCGGGGCCTCCCTCTCCCGCAAAGCTATTTGCCCCAGGAGTGGTTGGCAGCTCTCTCCTGCAGGCCCCTTTAATAGACAACCATCTGCAGTCACGGCTCAGGACCCATCGACCTTGCTGGCCCTTGGGGCACCTGACTGTAAATCGGGAATTCGGCTGTTCTGCCAGAGAACCCAAACAGCGCCCGCTTGTCTCCTGTTTTCATCACTCTGCTGGATGGATTAGGTAACTGCAAAACTGCTAATGAATAAGCCATCGCGTGCCATGTGCCTTTCACTCCTAATTTTACTGCGTTTTGGCCGTTTTCGCTGCCCTTCGCTTACATTCAGTAACCCTTTTCTGTTTTCTCTGTTTATATGGACACAGTTGAAATTCAAGTTAAGTTCAGCAGCATGGCAGTGCCCAGAAATGTTTTGTCACACGTCCAGCTCCTGTGCCGCCCTCCCCCACCGGTCTCTTTTTGTCTGTGTCCCTCCCCGACGTACATGGGCGACGCCCACACCTCGAACCTCACACCACCTGACCGCACCGCCAGCCTACAGCTCACCTGGGTTTTCCGTATCAGTGATTGGAGGGGTGCGTCGTTTTACAGGTCGCTGCTGGTTCATCAACACTGGCCCCCTTGGCTGCCTTCCCAGGAACACCATCTGCGGGTGGACTAGGGGGGCGGGGCATCACTCACAGCCCCCCTGCCCCCCCACAGAGCCGATTCACTGAACCGCCTCTGAATGCTTGGTAATGCCCCGCCTCGGATGCTGTCAGTGGCTGCCTCTTTTGGCCAGATATCAAGGGATGCACCGTTACCACGCTGGCCAGGTGCAACCGTGTGTGTGTGTGGCTTTCAGGCGGAACTCATCATGTGGTAATCAATGGCAGCAACGGAATCCCTGGCAGATTAGCACACATCAGGGGACCTTTAAAGGGGCAAGATTCCAGAATTTGACCCGGGGGTCCTCACTATTAAATTTACCAAGGGAGGGGGATCCCGATGATAACTGTATATGAAAATACAGAACAAATCGCCAAATCTTCTTAGAAAAACGATAATTCTGGCCGGCTTAGTCATATAAGGGGAGGGGCTGCGAAGGGTCTAGAACACTTATGGTGAGAATGCCCACCATGAAAAAGGTTAAATCTTCACGTCAGGCCAGGTTAGGGGCATCAGGCCCCGATGGTCGAAGGATGGGTATGTAATCACAGGTCAAAGGTCATACATTTGCCACACTTCATCTGGGCATAAAGAAAAGCAACCAAAATGCATCAAAAATAACGTAGTAAATATTTATGTAGGCTCTCCAGCAGCTACAGCAGGCACGTGGCTGTCTAAGTACTCCGATGCCTTTATCCCCAGGTCTCAGACTTCCGTGGCTCCGTGCCCAGAAGCGGAGATGAGGCCATTACCCGCAGCGCTGTGACTGCCACAGGAGTAGCAGGGGCCGGCGGCATCCCGCGATACGCCGGAGATAAGGAGGAGATGGTGTTTACAAACATGGCGGGCCTCGCTCTGTGCCGCGCCGCGGCTGGTTTCATTCCAGGTTTGTTTGTGTCGGCAAGAGACTCGTCCACCTCTCTCGTCGAAGTCTGTCTCCCCTCTACATCTCTGAATAGCACGTAAATACTTATTCCAGCTTCTGCAGACCACAGCTGCACTTTAATATATGCCCACTGATGTGATGCGATGTGATACGGCTGGGATTGAGAGTGAGGGTGGATGTTTTTCGGTTGTGTTTGTTTTGCCCTAACAGGAAGCCTAGAGGAACCTCTGCTGTAATTTTCCAGTGGATGAAAACTGGTTTTTGGCTGGTTAGTCCACGCTGTTCTGCTCACTGGTAGACATATGGGTCTGGGTGGAAAATGATGGATCTGCTGGACGGGGAGCTTCACTGGCAGATGTATGTGTAACATTTCAGGAGATTAATATTCAGGGAGGTGATGGACGGGCCATGGAGGGGCTTGGGGCCACCTCTGGCCTCTCCCACCACCAGCTAGAGGGCCTTACCCTACCCCAAAACTTGTGCTGCTGAAAGACGAAGGCAGACTCCCCCTCTCAGAGCTAACACACACTCCTCATGAGTCATTACGATGGCGAGGTATAAAACCCAAAACTGCATGATGTGAGCTACAGCGACCGTGCTTCTCTGTCAGGGACGCCTGGAGGGGACTCGACGGTGGATGTTCCCGTGCTGCCAACTCCAATCGATTAATGACAGGGAAAGGGGCATCCTGCGGGCCAATCAGCTGAGGCCGGCACCCTGTGGCCCCACCCCTGGACATACCCCCTGCACGGTAAAGTCCCGAGGATGGCCCTGCCGCGACCACATGCCACATGTCAGCCCGGCGATAATTAAGGACAGTGAAGACTGTGTTGTCACAGTGACAACATTGTATGCAGCATCAGCTTGCAGTACCTTTGACAGTCTGATACCTGACCCCCCACCCCCCGCTGATCTACACAGCCACCTGGCGGTGATTGACCCTGTCAGGGCGAGCGGGCCGCATGGAGTATGGTTACGCTGTGACAGCCGGTGTGCCCGACGCGTTGCCACGCTAACAAAATCGGTGCTGCCGGCTTAATCGGAATTTCCGGCCGCCGGAGTGACCTTGTCCAGAGCCCAAGTATGTCTCCCGGGGGGGGGGCATGCTCTCCACTCAGAGGGGTGACAAATGTAATAAAAGACAGCTGGTAACCATTCATTAAGCTGACGGCTCTGAAGACCTGACTGTAAAGATGAGATCTATCTATCTGTCTGTCTGTCTCTCTGTCTGTCTGTCTGTCTGTCTGTCTGAGTTTGAGTCTCCCCACTAACGGCTCCAGTTTGCTGATCTTGCTGTGAATCAGAGGCGGGATTTACTTTTACAGTGGTTGATTGGTGAATCATTATCGATTGGCAGACCTTCTGAACCAATAGCAGGATCTTCAACCCCTCAAATAACTGACAGGCGGGCAGATTCTCCTCAGCAAGCGCATTTTTCCACAAAAACATCAAAAACATGTTCTAAATACCCCTCCCGCCATTCCCAGTGAAAATCTAACAACCTCTAGAGGGGTAACGGACTTTTAATCAATTCCTTGCCTCATCTGTATGCGTGGACCAAGCTTTACTCTCAAACCCGAACTCGCAGAAAAGGTCATATGCAAATGAGATACATAATATCTAATTAGGATGGTGCCCCCAGCTTGGGTGTAGGAGGTGCTTCTTCTCTGAGACCTGTCTTCCCTCCCCTGTGTGGTGAGTCAGGTTGATGACTTTGATCTCCGCCAGCTTGTGATGCTGGGGCTGCACGGGGATGCACAGGGAAACCATGACATCCCCACAAATGACAAAGGAGAGGCCTGTGGGGGCTGCAAATGGGGTGTGGCTGCTGCCGACCGATCATCAGGCAAAGGGGGCGGGACCAACCTCCTCAGCAGGGCCCTAAGGGGGTTCCCGCCTCCTGATCCCCTGATGGCGCTTATTCCTTATTAATTAAATACCACCCCCAAGGTTTTTTTCCACCTTGCCATCACCCAGGTCTCCTACACCTTCCAGACTCCACCTTGCCCCCAGCTCGCCCCCAGCTCTGACCTGACATTCCTAGTGTAACAGTGAATTTCCCATGTATTCTACTGGAGGAGGTCCGGTGAAGGCTGTTGAAGGTAAAGAAACAGGAAGTGGCTATCTCAGCAAATACTGATGTGGTCACATAGTCTGTTCATGGGTAAGGATGCTGAGGTTGTGATCAGAAGGTGCCAGTTCAAATCCCGTGGGTGGAATAGTGATTACACCTGCTTTCTGAATTGTAAGTCACTTTGGATAAAAGCATCTACTAAGAATGCAAAATGTTTTATTTTATGGTGATGGACCAGGATCCACGGCAGCTCTGCTAATGTGAAAGCACACGCAAACGCTAACGTTCGAAGTCTATCCCATAGTAACGCCTCTCCGTGAGTGGCTGAACTTTGCGTTTGCCGACGCTGAGAACGATCTAATCACTCCGTCTGCCCGTCTCCGAAGGGGGAGCTGAAGGCACGGAAAAAAGTCACCTCCCAGCAGCTATCGATTTATTTTTGGAGAACGCTCTTAATTAAGTGCTCCTGTTGTAATTTAGGCTGCAAACCTCATTATTCCTTCAGTGTGAAAGCCATGTGCAAACCCAAGGCTGTCATGCAGGTCTTACTGAAATATATATGAGACAGTAAGCAGGTTGGTGGAGACCTGCATTTATCTGTCTAAACGCTGAACAAGGGCTGCATTCCTTCCTGAATTATTATGTAAGCTTAGTTTGGCTTAATCTGTCTATGGCTGGCAATGTTTATGTTGGGAGATGTGTCTCTCGCTCCCAACCTGCTGAAATAGACTTCGTTGAATAAGGGAAATCGGCCACTGCCCGCACCAGCGAATCAAGGAAAGGCATTGTGAGCAGTTGCTAGTGTGTTTACTAAACTATTCCCATTAGGCACGGGGAACCATGGCATGTGCGATTGTATTTCCCTTATTAAGAGACTAATGATGCTAGGAAGCAAACAAGAGCCCCAGTGCCAAGGATATCCATTTGTTCCGAGTACAAAGATGTGGAATGGTCTGGAACGTTCTTTAGTGGCTGCTAGCGGAGTTTTCGGCGCGCGGTCTGGCTTCCGTGGCGCTTGGCATGTGAAAGGCTCTTAATTTCCAGGCGGGAGGGGGAGTGGGTTAGATCCCTTCCAGGCTCCTTATGCTGTGCACTTTTGTGATTTTACTCAAATAAATCACTGGACTTACTTTGAAGAAAGATTTCTTGTCATAAAAGGGATTAAATTTTATGTATTCTATATCTAATTTAAATCTAAATCCCTCACAGTCGGTGTTCCCTATTTAAATCCCTAAT
>JAODLD010000049.1:5571406-5606400 GCA_026781065.1 Mormyrops boulengeri
TATACATAAAAGATATTTCATATTTATATCCCACATGCAGCGTGAAATCAGTGATGTCAATCTATTACACATAAGGAGCATAGCCAAAGACAGACCACTCTGGCCACACACTAATTAATCAATCTGATATTAATGAAGCTGGTTCACTACAATCCAACACTGGGTGGCATGCAGTAATTAGAAAAAGCTTTACCCTGCTTCACAGGGCACCTGGGTGACACAGGATATGTACCGAAAAGCCTCTCTGTGCCTGGAAGACTGAGACATGAAACCAGAAAGCAAAAATGTGGCTGTAGCCCAGGATATGCCAGGAAATGCACTTTTTTGGACATCTTCAGAAAGCTAGAGACAGACTCAAAATTCAGTGTACCTCATAGACCATCCATGTCTGAAACTGTCATTCCAAACAGTTTTCAGCTGTAATTGAAACCATCACAACCTGCTGTGTACCATCCCATTGGCTAGTGGGTGAGGGACTATGGGGTGCCCGTTCTCAGTGATGACATCAGCAGTGATGGACTGGGGAGGCTGGCTTCCCCTCTTATCAGAACACTGCTCCTAACGGTGGAGGTTTTTGCTAGTGGTGATCAAATTAAACTTCATGAACCACTTGCTGTATTTTCTGACCCCACTAGATGGTGCTCACTGTTAAAAACAGGCTCAAAGCATGCCCCAAAGCAAGGCAAGGCATCATCAGGCTCTCTATAGCTGTGTATCAGCACTAGACAAGGGGAAGCGGCCAAGAAGCAGGAGCCATGATAAATTGCATGTCAGTGTTTGTATGCAAGACACCCTTTACTCCATTTCAGGGGCCCAAATGTTGGCTCAAAACAACATTACGCGTATATACCTTAATGCCACTGAGAACTAACATCAAGCAAGCAGCCTCTTCAGACATCCAGACCCGATACAAGGCCACCCAGAGGAAACAGGAAATAGCTTGGATGCTCTATTCAATCTGACACTGAATAGCACTTAAACCTTTTCAGGATCCATGCTGACCCTGAAGGAGTTACTCTGTCTCAAGGAAAGCAGTATAAGTCTCTATAGCACACCTTGGACCTTTCAGGAATGTCCAGCAAAAAGCATCAGTGTCAGATTGGTGTGCATGCCCAGATACACTCCGGAGACACCCAGCAAGCTCACAGGAAAACCTTCACAGGCTTAGGGAAACGTGAGTGTTTCAGGTCCCACATGCAGCAGCACTGTCTGTCCAAGATGTTGCTTTTTTGAAGAGGTTCTGTGTCTTAAACTAGTCACAACTAAGAATATGGATTCACTTTATCCAAATTTACAAGCATTCGCGAGATTACAGCCAATTGGGCTTCTTAAACCAAAGCCCTGTGAGACCCACTAGTTGGGCACAGTTGGTCATTAAGAAAATATGGCACCTTCGAGAACCACTGCTGCATTACCTTAGTTATTCCCCACACGGACCGGTTGCCCGATTCTTTCGCTGGGATGCAAAGGCACCTGTGCCACACCTGTTTCATTGACTCCCAGAACCTGATTCACAGAGAAACAGGAAGAGGGTCAGTCTAGATTCCACCAACCAAAACGCAGATTGTGCAGCAGTGGTTTTTGATTGGCTCTGGACAAAGCTGCCAGGAAGGCATATGGATTTGTCTGTTATCTGATTAAATTCATGAAGCCATCATTCCAGGAGTGTGCTAGAGGCCCTCAGAGGTCTATATGGGTGTGAGGTCTAAATGGCGTAAATGAACTCCTGGGGTTCACTCCATCTGGGAGGCCGGATGGAGTTCAAAAGGGGGGGATAAAGCATGTGCAAGGTCTGTCTAATAGCTGGTCTATGCCGTGCCATAAGTACAGCACCTCACATCACTGTAGGAGAGGCAAGCCAGGCATGTGCAGGTTTTCCCATGGTACTAAAGTTGTCTGCTGGCCTTTGGGTTGTTAATTCCCTTGGCCTTCTATGTTATAGCTGGCAGAATATTAGTGATGGCCAAAAGAAGCCTCATGAACCATATGCTGTATTTTTGACCCCACTAGATAGTACGCTTGGCTTGCTTTGGGGCATGCGTTGAGCCCTTTTTTGAACAGAGAGCACCATCTAGTGGAGTCAGAAAATACAGCAAGTGGTTCATGAAGCTTCAATTCGCCCTCACTACAGAATACATAATAAAACTATCTGGGAGTGAAATGCTAGCCTGACCCACAGCAAGCCCTGACCTTGAACCACAAGGAAGACCCAATAATCCTTTCGTTGTGAGGATCCAGCTGTTGCCATGTCTAATTATTTTAACTACATGGTGATGAGGATGGTGTTTACTGAAGTTTGTTCAGAAAGGACCGCTTTGAGATCCGTGTAAGATTCTGATCTCAACCGGAGACAATCTGCTGTCACACTAGCCAATGATACATTAAGTACCTTCTAGAGATCACAAAGGGCATAGAAATGTAAGGTTATTGAAGGAGGTTTGTGACTGGTGCATCTGGACCAGATCAGACAAACTATAACGGTGAAGGTGGGCCTGTCAGCCATGATGAAACCTGGGGGCAGAGAACAAGAAGTCGCTCTGTGGCAGCGAGTGAGTCTGTGGCCCTGTCAGCTGCTTTCTGTGAAACATACCAACACTGCCTCGATACACCATGGACTAGCAGCCAGTGTGTGACTTGTGGCCTACCTAGATGCATCCACTCACCTTAATGAAATGTGTCAGAGTGGCATTTGACATAAGACCTTGAATGACCCACAATGACTGAAAACGATAACAGTCAAACTGACCTCATTGCGGGTGCTCTCTCATTCACTGGCTTTCACCTTGGGTTGTGCTGAAGCATATTTACAGTGTCTCTTGGGTGAATATCATAGCCACACAAAAGAGACCTGGTGGTATCGATAAGACACATAATGACGGAAAAAAGGAGGAAACGTCACACGTGGGATGCACAACGCCAGACTGAAAACCTACTTATTTGGACAGAAGGCGTCAACCAACAATTTGTGAGCACTAAAAGATGGAGTATCTGTGTATAGTATGAAATTTAATAACCTGACAAACTTTACCATTATCTTACAGCAGGGGTTGGTAATGTTACCTATAAAGGGCCACTCTGTGTGCGGGTTTTCACTACAACTCCCTAATTAGATTACTAATTAGAGAGGATTGATTGGCTGAAGAGTCCTCACACCTGAGTTTGAACAGCTGACCTAAAGGTTACCTGCATACACACCGGCCCTTTGCGGATAAGATTGCCCACCTCTGTCTTACAGTCATGGTCCTTGAAGAAATCCAGCCAGTTGTGTTATGTTTTAAACAATCCAGGGTTAAGTGAGCCATGGATAAGCATCCATGGATAGCTGTGACTTTCACGTCAAATGAAGGGACATCAGGCAGTGTGACCTGCAAGCGAAATGGATTCCTGGAAGATTCCCCCAGAACAGAGCAAATCAGAGGCCTGCGTCTCTGAGTTCAGGATGATGTCATTTGTAATCGGGGTGTTTCTCAATACCAAGAACACGATGATCATACTTGCAGCCTTGGCACGACCAGTCTTGCTAACTTGACTCCAAGAATGAACATGGTGTCACGTCTCGATCGTGCCGCTCCTCCCCAGTCCGGTCATTAACGTTGTGATGTTATTGTATGGTCCTGCTTGTTTCCGCTCCAATTAAAATCCCGAGTTCACCTGATTTTTGAAGTCCTGTTCCTGTTTCTCCGGTCCGAGCCCCGGAATACATTACACTTGGGGCACAAATGGGATCAGTCTCATTTGCCAAGGGTGCAGGTGATGCATCCTTGATATTTCATGCAGGGCAAAATGACATCTGGGAATTTTTACCATCCTCTGTACTTGTGGTGTTAGTATTGGAACTTAATGGCAATGGGAAATGATGTAAAACGGGTTCAGGAGAAAACAAGTACGGTCAAGTATGCATACTGAGAAACACTCAGGATCTGATTCAGAAGATCCTGGTAGGTAACTGAAACAGGGCTGCCCAATATAGTAACTGGGCCAAGTGCAAAAAGAACATCGCTGTCTGGGGGCAGAGGGGCACAGTGGTCAAGCAGGGGGCACGCTGGGCGCTCACACCAACCGGCGGCCGTGTCATGCATTGCCACGGTTTGACTCTGATCGCTTCTGAGTCTTGTCGCCGGGGGTAACAGCAGCCAGCACCACAGGGGTGGGGCTATAGCAGGATGGAAGGATATCTCTTTGGCATTCAGAGGTTTCTAGGAAAACTGCTAATTTCCCCTGATCTGGGCTGAACCAAGACCTGAGGGGGAGTATCATCACCCCTCCTCCAAAATTGTGTGATCCTAAGTTGTCCCGTGTATGTCAATTATGACACAAACTCAACCCAAATACCTTAAACCAGACTTTGTAGTGGTCTAAAGAAAGGGAAGTAATCATACAGCTCCTGGCTGTAGTTCTGGGGAATTCATTAAATGAGTTTTGTGAAGCAAGTAAATGATTGTGCAGCGTGGGTTTTCCCAGCTTGGGCGTGGTCACATGCTAGGTATCACTCACCTGAGCCTGCTCCACACACACAGCCCTCATTCATGTCCAGCTTTGAAGGGGCACCAATGCTAGAGAGCACCTACAGTTCTGGTTATGTCTAGGGCTCAACTTTGTGTGCATGTGAGGATCACACTTCAGTGACTGGGAAGTTAAGTGCTGTAAGTCATATGACAAGGTTACATTGACACAGATCACATGAGACTCACAGTACTATGCCGTTATTCTGCTTCCATGGCAAAAGCACGCAGAGAACACAGTGGGTTTGTAAATGGCTACATTGCAGGGAAGAAAACCTTTTCGCTGCTGCCCAGGAGCCACAGCGCTCTTTGTAGCATTCTGTATGGGACCCTGTGTCTGTCTCTATCAGGAAGCTGTCGTCGAGATCAGGCACTGCCCACTACACAACATCAGACATAATCCACTAGGTCTTATTTAAAGCAGCAGTTGATGATAAGTCTTCTCTATTATGATAAATCTAAAGATTCATCTTGAACACAACAATGTGTCTGCTTTGCCTAGCCTGTAGGAACTGAACAGTTTAAAACCAAAGGACCCTGGGAATGGCTGTATGCCAAATAAACAGCAATACAGTGTGTTTTTGCAGTGAAGCATCACATTTCTGTAGGATGCAGTGTTGAGTTACTAGCATATTGAACTAGCACTGGCCAAAAGGACTGGTATGTCGGTGTAATGCAAATCCATATATTATAAGGGTGAGTTTGCATGAGTTTTCTACATGTGCTTACATGTATATATGTGGTTTTGGGTGTGATAAGAGCTGGAGCATGTGGGGGGAGGGGGTTGTGTCATGTGATGTGGATTGGGGGGCACGGAGTAACCAGTGTATACGGTGAAAGGTCTGAGAAGGGCTGTTCTAGCTGAATCTGGGTCAGTTACAGCCTGCTCAAATCCCCCCCGCAGGATTTAACCCTACACTGTCCTCCACTAAATCAGAGGCAGTGGCTGGGCATCCCCCGGCTCACCCCCGTGTAGCACATTCTCTTTCATTGACCAACTCTATAATTAATTTAACAACAGCAGCAGCACAAACAAATAATTTAAATAACTGTACAATTTCTTCTGGGGGACAGACAGCTATTCATCAGGGTATGTGTTGAATCTATTCAGCTCAAATATGGAACAGATACAACCTCAGCTTGTTAACAACTGCGCCATCTAGGGGGAGATGTGCGCAAGTGTGCCAGTAAGACGGAAGCTTAGCTTCAGTTCAATCTCTACATGCAGCTTTTCGATGAACGCGGGCATTTGCCTGAAAAAAGGTTGGAAGAACTCAGGTCCAATTGCCTTAGGCAGCAGATACTGGTCTTTCCTCCAGATGAAGTAATTTTCCTGGGTGACACACTGTTCCCTTAGCGGATACGCTCTTCACCCACGTGAGGAGAAGGTAGGTAACGCGACAGACAATTGTAGTACGGGGCGCACCCATGGGTACCGTTTTAGGTTTAGGGGTTTTGTGGTATTTCACTGCTATATTTAAAACAGCGACATCTCGTTGGACAAACACAAACCTCGCAAGCAACTCATTAATCCAAAGACAATTTCGGTCCCCGATACACGGAAGGCTTGAGCTCAAAATCTGATATCATCACCGGTGAGCGATAATTACAAGGACGACTGGTGCCTGTGCAGTTTACCTGTATGATGTGACACGGGGATCGCCTAATAGTAGTGTAAACCAAAACAGCTGAAATTATCTTAAAAAAAAAAAACATACACACAACACAGTAGATTAAAGCACTTTGCCTTCCGTTGAACCTGGTAGAGTATGACTGGTATAAACCCGATTTAGCCACCAAGCCTAGCAGATAAGGGTTATCTTTCTTAGTATCTAAATTAATATGTGATTAAGTCGTTAAATAATTTAAGAGTTCAAGTAGGGGCGTAGGAACGTGTACCCCCTAATATTTGATATAAATTAATTCATCCCCGAACAAACAGACCTTTATATATAAATTATTAAGACTAAGTTCTGTTCCCCCAATATCAAATTCTCTCCCGTGTCGTTGGGTGCGAGGGAAGACACACCCAGCGGTGAAGCATCTGGAATCTCGGGGAATGATAGAGAGATGACGCGTAATAGCCTGGGCAGTTTTTAATATATGTACTTGCCCCTGCGATGATTCACAGTGAGTCCCAGTATGAGTACGCGTCCCAGTAATATTCGGAATAACAGGACACCCACACCATTTACACAGGATAACACTATCACATATATCCTAACGCTATATAACATACGAAGCCGCTGTGAATATCTACAGTCATACGGCGCGCGGTGCCGTCAGATGTTGTAAATAATATATGGTGGTGAGTTTTTATTATTTAGATGATGATTTGATGGTTTTAACGCTCTTAAAATGTCCACCGGTTTAAAAGTCATAAAACATGTTTTGTCACAACAATGAAACTCAAGTATCCTGTAAACTCGAACATGGTTATATGGAGAAAACAAGCAAGAGCAAACACATCCGAGGCGCTGAAATTCTGCCTTTCGTTACTTTCGACGCAAATAACATGCAATTTATTATTTCGGTGAACAAATAACATTTGTGACATCTTTGCTAACGTCCATAAATTGCGTTATTTATATTTAATACAATGTAACATTTAGTAGTTTTTCCTTGACGACTGTACTCGCTGAAACTGCTTTGTCTCTTTCCCTTCATCATCGGCGTTTTTCGGTTCCAGTCATTTTTTGCTTACACTGACAACATTTAAATAGCTTAATTATCTTGCAAAACTACAGTCTTTAATTCAAAATTACGTGTCTCATATCAAAAACATAAAAATAATACATTTTCTCGACAATAGGCGGCAGAGACTTCAAGATACCTATCGAAAAAAATATTTTTGGGGTAACGTAACCAATTATTAACACATTATTTGATCGACCTAAAGCTAAAGCTGAAAACAGTAATTTGGATGATTATTTATTTTCAACATTTTTATGAAATGATAAATATATAAACACGTAATGTTTATTTTATGCGTACTATCTTCTGGTTAGGACAGGCCTATAACGGGATTATATAGCATTTGGATACTTTTTCGTTTTTCAGTCACATCTACTTCTCTCTCCGGGATGTTTTGCTCTGTTACTGTTACTGTTTGGTGTGACGTCTTTGTTAAATTTGTAACAATGCGGATTTATGAATGACAATTCGACACAGAAAAACGCTAATCCTCGTACTATGTCTGCTTATACACCCATTAGCGTATTTACACTATCACTCAAATTATAGTATATACTAATTCACTGTTTTTCAAACGCGACTTTTTAAAGAATGCTATACTTAGAACATTAAATGTGTTTTAAATGTTTAGAAATGGGATTATGATTATAAGACTAACATAAGATAAACGGACAGATTCAATCATATTATTTTGGTAATCTTTCACTTCCGATTATTGTATATATGTATATTTTGTTGACACAGTGGACTGGAAATTATACGTTTTGTTACAATATTTTAGCGCCCATTTTATTCCGTTATCTGAAGTCGGCGCACGTCATATGAACGATGCAGTATTCGGCAGAAAACTTTTATTCCTTTTTACTAAGCGGTACATAAAAAGAACAGCCATTTCCAGAAAAGCAAGTTCCATATCCCGAGCCACTGGATTCCATAAATCATGTAAGAGAGCCCGAAGGGGACTCAATTGAACTGTGAAAGTAATATCGGGGTTTTCCGTCAGAATGAGCTTCTCCACCGTGCGCAGCTATGAAATAATATGACCCGACAGTTCAAAACATCTGCGCTATCTATCTGCCTTCTTATTCACCACAGCGACCAGCGCGCAGAGCGGAGTGTGTCTGATACTAAAACAGAAAGGTTTCCGTAGAAAAACCGCGCACAACGCATTCACGTATAATAAAACATTTACTAAACTTACAATCACCGCTGGCTAACAAGAACGGGGTGACGATAAAATACATGATTCCCGTAAGCAGTTTTGGAGATTAGATTAAATCGCGTTATCATTTAGCCACGTTTCATCAGGTAATATTTAGCATCCCCTTAGAGAATTACCGGATTTGATGTGCCATGCGCACCGTATACATGCAACATCTATATTTTTTCAGAGCCTGAGTCTCAATGAAAGTACTCGGATTCGCGCGTTATTCTTGTAGGCTAATCGTGTAAGGTTCGTGGATTAATCAATTCGCGCAAATCTGTGGGGTTTTTCTGTCACTTATATTCCATCTCCAATTTTATCTTTATGGGTCGATTATAAAAATATGAATATTACAAGGCTCATTTCACGTAAGGTTTTCACCGTCGCATCTAACAAACAATTATCGGATATATTTTACGTGACGCAGCTATCATTGCACTTTCAGCGATGTTTTCTGATATGTAGAAGAAAGATTTTCTTAAGATGAGAAGAAAAAAAGTGTCAGTAAATGTGTGAGCTAACATTTTTTGTTCACTGGATTTTAATGGAATTTAAGGTTTCGCGTGTGTAACCGCGCTGTGCAAAGGAGCAGATGTACACAAATATGGGTGGCAATTAAATATCTTAGGACAAAAAGCAAAGGTCATAATGTTTACATCTTTAAAAGGCGCAGCCTAGCTCTGGGAGGTGCTGTGATCTGTCCGCACTCCTTTACGCGTGATTGGAAAACTTGACAGTGATTGACAGGCATCCATGGCAACCACGCAACCAATCTGCCAAGTCCAATAGAAAATCGGCAGAGGGCTGAATGTCTTTTTTCCCCCTCAAAAAACATCTCGCTCTAGTTGTATGCTGTCGTACCTTCAAGCCACCAAGTTCACCCACCGAGGCTGCCATAGCCAGCCAGAGGGCATCGTTCCTCGGTGTTTTTAACGGTTGATCTGCTAACTTTGAGGTTGTCTTTTTGTCTGGATCCGAAGGGAAGAGACGGGGGTAAGCGAGTGAGAGAGTGTATGAGTGAGAGAGGAAGAAGGGAAAGAAGAAGCCTCCATGTTTCAGCTACCCATCTTGAATTTTAGCCCCCAGCAAGTAGCGGGGGTTTGCGAGACTTTAGAGGAAAGCGGAGACATCGAGCGTCTCGGCCGCTTCCTCTGGTCTCTACCCGTCGCTCCCGCAGCCTGCGAGGTCCTCAACAAGAATGAGTCGGTGCTCAGAGCGCGGGCCATCGTGGCATTTCACACCGGGAATTTCCGAGAGCTCTACCACATCCTGGAAAACCACAAGTTCACCAAAGAGTCCCACTCCAAATTACAGGCCCTTTGGTTGGAGGCGCATTACCAGGAGGCTGAGAAGCTGAGGGGCCGCCCGCTCGGACCGGTGGACAAATATAGGGTGAGGAAGAAGTTCCCTCTACCCAGGACGATTTGGGACGGGGAGCAAAAGACACACTGCTTCAAGGAGAGGACCCGACATTTGCTTAGAGAGTGGTACCTACAAGACCCTTATCCAAACCCTAGCAAAAAGAGGGAGCTTGCGCAGGCTACGGGACTTACACCCACACAAGTGGGAAACTGGTTCAAAAACCGCAGACAAAGGGACCGAGCTGCTGCAGCCAAAAACAGGTATACCTTTCATCTCCCCACTAACCTTATATTTCTCGCTTTTCCTCAAATGTAACTTTATGCGATTGTTCGTTCCTTGCTATTTATAGTAACGGTCCCAGCCTTTCAAGGCTTCTGTGGTTGTCTACAGTGAATCCGAATTAAATAATATTTAAAACAGAATTGTGCGGCTGTCGCGGTGCTTAGCGCAGCACATTCGGATAAACAAGGTACGTTTCATTAAAAAAAAAAGATTCAATAATGTAATAAACAGACCCACACCTATATAGTCTATATAGTTTATATTTTAGTAGTCATTTGTCTAAAATTTGAGGAATATTTATAAAGTTATCAACTTAATTCTGTTAAATATTGTAATTGTGCTTTACATGTTATTTTGTAGGCCCAACTCATAACATTATTTCAAAATATTTAAAAAAACTAACACAAATAATATGACATAGTACATAGGTATAATATATAATATTTTAATACTAATCTGTCAAGATTTGAAAACGTACATACGGATTAAGGCAATTCTCAAGAGGTTATCCTTGTTTTGCAGACTGTTCGCGTAAAATCTAATTTTTGAATGCAGAAAGTGGCAATTCTGATAACTTTCCTGAAGATAAGTTCATTTAATTGGGTTGCAGTCCGACGGTATCACTGGTTAATCACGAGCGAGTGGACGATTCGCGGTTCAGCGTGGCGGAAAAAGTTCCATTTTAACTAATTTCTGCTCATTTACAGATTTTTTTCTTGACTCGGATCACGCATTTTCCCTGGTGTCTGGTAGTGACTAATAGTGAAATAATTAAATGTGTTTAAACTTACTATAGGAGGGGTACACTTTTGCCCATTTCAGTGAACGAGAAAGCACTCGTGCTCCTGTCTGCACTGAGGATTCGTTTGCCCTCTTCTATATTAAATAAGGGTAATACCATTACATAGCATAGTTTTAACCCGTTTTTCGTGTTCCGTTATAACTAGAAGATGATGGACCTCTGTTTTCCCCGTATTTTGCCCAGACTACAACAGCAGGTTCTGTCCCAAGGTTCGGTTCGATCTCTAGCAGAGGACGACGGCGCAGTGGACCGACTCGGCACCGCATCCAGCCCCGAAGCTAGTCTGTCCAGCAAAGCCGCAGCCTCAGCCATCTCCATCACTTCCAGCGACAGCGAATGTGACATCTAACAGCGCCTGAAGGAACCTTTCGTAGTAAAACCTGGCAGAAAGAGGGGGAAAACATCAAGACAGACAATCTAACAAAACATTTCAATAACAGTGCCTGCTTTCAGATGTATAGAAGGTGTTCATATTTTAAGGCTACCAAATCGCGAGGAGTATGAGGGAATGCCTCATATTTTTTTCTCCTGATTATTTTAACGGATGACAGACGAAACAAAATTTCAAGATTTAAAAAAAAAAAAAAACAGAAGCCGAAGAGGACAATATTTAAGATGGTCCCAATTCCCTTTTGGAAGAAAATGATTAACGCCTCAAGATAGATTTAAAAAAGGAAACATTTTGAGCACCCGCCCCGATATTTTTTGTGCGTATTTCATGTTGAAAAAGACTGTGATATTTTTACTTTACTTTTAAAGTTTTATAAATAATGTTTATTTACTTATTTAAATGATCGGCTGTTAGAATTTGGTATTAATTTGCTTGATGTTTTTAATATTTGCCTTGTGCACAGGTGAACATTAGAGCATGTGCGCCAAGCAGTGGACATATGTTAAATAATAAAAAAAACGTAATAACTTAAATGAATAAAATATTTGTTGATCATAATCATAAAATGTCAGGGTGGTTTTTTAATGGTGATACACGAAATTATGGCGAGCGCTGAAATGGAATGTGCGGTACAAGAGGGACCAGACGATGTCTAGTGTCGTGAATATAAAAATACTCTTTATACTATATATGGTGTGTAGATTTGCACTGAATTTATGTGACGAACGAGCAGAATCTGTATTTATACAATTTTACATTTTTAACGTGCTCCGTTTCAATCCCCATTACAGTAATAGCCCTACTAGGGTATAGCTTTATTTTGATTAAACAGAAAAAGGTCGTAATAATGTGATACATTTGTTTATATGTGTGTGACATTTTCGTTTGACTTGTCCCACACAGTTTATCTTAACATAACCCTAATGCAACATGACAGCAAACGGCCAGGGAAGGAGCTAGCAACACTTGACACCATAATGCTATCGATAAACCTACGCTGTATCGGATTCAGAAGCGCAGCCTTAGTTTATAACGGGATTCCACCTTTCTGTACTGAATCCGATTGATTGACTATTCAGTTTCTAAATACATCGTCAAATCATTAGTCCGTGCAAAAATAACTTACAATTGTTTCATAAATCCTGTTTTACACGCATAACGGGCCTTTAGACTATACAGTATCCCCCTTCAGTATACTTGCACATGCATGCTTATTTACAATAACGTACTTCACGTTGAAATATAATCGGATTGATTTTAAATATTAAGTAAAACCGGTCGAGCGTGCAACTTTAATTTTTTTCATGAGAACGTTGTTTAAAACCTTGTGCTCAGTAAGCCTAATTATAGCAACCTTTTTGTAAAAAAATAACTAACATCGCATTTTGTCACAGTAAAGTTAAATGTACTTCTTCTGTCATAATATTGTAGCAACAGTGGGCCGGGAATAAATACCGGCGAAAGATAGTGCTGCAAGACGCTTAGGCTCGTTATCAATATAGTCTGCGTGAAGCTGGCTCTCTGAATGGAATCGTCTGACAAGTCTGCCCTTTTCGCGTGAGCGAAGGACCAAGGTCGGGACACAGAACAACAAAATCCTAATAGGCTACATTAGTGATTGTAATCGAAAAAGTCACAGCTTGTCGTGGTTTAACGTTATGAATAACATAAAAGTAACGTCTCCATTATGCGTCAATTATTCATTGTTTCATATGGAAAAATGGTAAACAAAACGCAGTTCAAACGACATTTTCAATAGGCCTATTAGCCGGAAGAAATGAACAGGAGAAATACTAAATAAAAACGAAGCGGCTTTGTGGTCATGTCTCACGTGAATTCTGGCGCACACCTGGGAACTATTTGTTATTAATTACTGTCGCCAGAAAAAAAGGAACACGTTGTATTTTGTAGAACCCCTTTCAATGGAAACAATATAAGAGCCAAATACTGTTTTAGAGAAAAAGGATGAGGAAACTGGTGAGCACGGGAAAGGGCTTTGGGTTTCATTCAACAAGAGGACAAAATGGCAGAATATTTCCGTTTCTATTGAGAACGGGAGCAGCCCGGCAGGGATACATGAAAAAGTCTTTTTACCAGTCAGTAAGGTTGTCAAACTGGTCAGCAGTAATCAGTGCTAATGATGTGGTCTCGAGTCCCGGTTCTAACAAAAAGGAGGGGGGGGCGCCCCGCGCCGCGGGGGTGGGGGGGGGGGGGGCGGCGCGCCCCGGTACTGAGGCGGCCAGGTGTCATCCTCGTTGGCCTTCTGCTCAGTGTGGAATCTGGTGCCATGGCGACCGCGGAACGTGAGGTGAAAGGGTTCCTGATTGGTCACTCTCTTTAGGTTAAAAAAAAGGGTTACGAAAAACCTTCACAAGTCTGCACGACCACAATGAGATAAGCAGCAGAGCAGCCGCTACGCCGGAGCGGAGAGCTGAAAGCACGGTAAAACGTCGGGGTTTTTGGCGGTGTGACATCATCATGGGGTGTGTCACACTCAGACGCTTGTGGAGCTGACAAACAACATTTTGGGATGAAAAACTATTGTTACTCAGCCAGTTTGAAGGAAGAATGACAATACATACGTGGAATGTGAAGAGAACAACAGGCACCCATTTTCAAACAGAATGAAGACATAATTAAAATAAGATCAGATTAGATAACAGAAACATCAGTACCCTAAATCCATCCATCCAAAGCCATGGGGACGCCCACATAACACCTGGCTGTGGCAGAGAGATGGGCATTTCCGGATGGTGGGACTGGACCGTGTGTGGGCCTGGGGGGTCGCCAACCAGGATGCTGCACTGCCCCGCACACCGGTCACTTCTCACAAACAGAACCTTGGGGTTTTACCTTATTCCTGACTCCACGCTTAATTAAGCAGAATAATTAAATCTGTTCAGTCGTCACGTTACGTTTCCTTCATAAAATTACGTGGTTTACCTGAGAATTAAAAAAAATCACAATATTTAAAAAAATTAAGGCTAATAGGATCTGTAGCATGTAGCAAGCTGGCAGGCAAATATTTTCATGTATTTATTTAAATTTTGTTTATTTAAGGCTTTCCCCACCTGTAGCGTGGAAAATACAACACAAACACCCAAATTATACAACACTGCTACTAAAATTACGAATAAACTTTTCATTATAAAATGTGTGTGTGATAAAAGTACACTTAAGTGTAAACTGCTATTTTTTTTTCACAGCGAAGTTGACTAATAATCAACCTCCAGCCCGTGGTCAATTAAATGGCGTTAAAATTCTATGTTTGGAGAATTTGACGGAATCACTAGCACAATGGTTGTCTCATTAGACAGGTGTCTGCTGTTGGCTAATTGAGGAAGTCATAAAAGGTCTTGAAGTTCCCTCAAGCCTTCACGCCTGCCTTGCAGTTTATGCTGAAGTAGGTGCTGAATGTGAAGATTTTTTTAAAAGATTTAGCTCAGCATGATGTGTGTAGATTAGGTCTTTAGGGCAGTGTTTCTGAACGGGGTCCTCAGGGACCCCCAGACAGTCCACATTTTTGCTTCCTCCCAGTTTCCTGCCAAACAGTCCACATTTTTGTTCCTTACTGGGAGCTAGACAGGAGCAAAACCGCGGACTCTGAGGGTCCCTGAGAACTGCGTAGGGCACAAGAGGAGGTTTTGAAAAACTGATATTACAGCTGCACAGAAATTACTGGGGATGTCGTCGGAATCTAACCCTTCCTTGTTGTTAGGGAATCTCATTATTCTTCTTAAAAATGGTGGGGAATATAAAAACAAATCGACAGGAGATATGGATTTCAGATATAAATGCGAGGAGTGTTCTCTGTGTGGAGAAAAGGGAAAGCAACAATAGGCATACATTAAAAACGGCTGCAACGAATTCCAGGCCAAACCGTTCAGAAGGTCACGCTTGCGTTAAGCTCAGTATGTTACTGAATTCACTGCACCAAAAAAAAATGACATGGTCTTCAAGAATTCATGTATTTCAGCGCTTTCGTTTTCTTAAAGTCGCTGGGGTGATGATCATTTTTATTAAAGATTACTCCAGCATATTCAGCCTTATATCTTCATATAAAATATTGTCTATCCTTCATATCAATTGAATTATTTGATATCTAAACTTAATGAAGTTTTAAAGCTCACAGCTCTACTCACAGCTTTTCAAAATACATTCAAAATATAAATGTATTTTAAATAAGACTATATGACCCAAGCAATACAAAATACTGCTTATCATTCACAGGAGCTTTTAGTCTAAAAGTCCTCTTGGTCACTGCGGATAAAGGCACCTGGGACATTTGTTTGGGCAAAATAAAAAATCACAAGGTCTGTAGTGTAAGCTTCCCCACTAGACTGTGGGAGTTTGTTTGTTTGTTTGATTTCAGTCCTTTCTCTCCCAGGCATTTTCTGTGATCTTGTTTAGATGCAAGGCTGCCTTTAGAACCGCTGGAAGCAGATACTCACCCGTAATTGTTCCAACTCCACTTCTCGCAAAAGAGAAGCTAAATCGCATCAAAGGAAAGACCCGCCCAACCAGAATAAGTGGCCGGAAGGTGGATGAATGGATGGAATTTATAAAAATATGCATCTAGGACTGTGAACATTACAGGCAGCAGTATGTTTCCCAAAGTCTAGAAGCGACTGTATTTTGGTGGGGACTAAATCTGGAGCTGCCATGAGTAGAGAATATATGGGGAAAAGCCCTTTGTCTTGGGCCTATTTATGGATGTACTTTTTTTGGCGTACTGTACCGATTAGTCTAAAACATCCATCATACGATACATTTATCACCTAGTCGTGAATGTATTATAAAATAGGATGCCAGAAGCTGACTAATGGTTTAATGCAAAATGCATGTCCATATTAAAGAGAATGGCTTCACATCCTCAACGGGCAAATGTGCCAGGCTTTTTGGGCGGGAGATACGATGTGTGCAGCAGCGGCGATACGGGAGATCAAGTCGTCCTTATGTGACATCACTAGTTCACTACCCACTAGTTATACAGAATACAAGGAAGTGGCAACCCCTCCACCTGAAATTTAAGTTCAAGTTAAATCAGAATGAAAAGTTTTTCTCCTTACCCCCTCTCCAGAGTCAGCATTTTGAATTTGTCTTGTTATGGATGAATGGTCAGCCAGCTGACAAGACCTACTATATAAACTTCTAAAACCTCTCAGGGAGACATCAATAGCTGTTAATATTTAATTAGCCTTCTTCCCCCACTACACCACCCCCTTAGAAATCTATTTCAATGAATCGAATTGAGCTGAAGATAAATAGCAGAAAAACACCAGTGATGCTCATTGTGGCTTTGAACGGTTTTATCTCCCAGTTATGTCTCCCAGTTATGTCTCCATCCACATGTATAATGACTTTTGTATCCAGTATTTAAGGTCAAATAGTGATTTGTCTTAAATGGGGTTGAAGGAACAACAGAAAAATAATGTAGCTTTTGTTATCAGTGTTTATTTTTTTTTTAAACAGCGTTGTATTTTATCAGGATCGCAGTGGGACTTCTTCAGGCACTCGAATGTCTTGTGTGAAAAACCCAAACTATGGCTAAATGAAATCGGATTGAAAGTCAAGGCTTGAAAAAAATATATTTTAAAATTGATAGTTGATATTTTAAATGTTTATGTTATCTTGTATCATGAAACATGCATTGTATTTGTTATAAATACTTGTGCTAAGGACATACATTTACTTAAGATTTGTCAATGTTTTAGTGAAAATCAAAGCACCATTATGGCAATAAAGACAAACACGAAGCCGATTCTCCCTCTTTTATTCATGTACATTTTCCACTGTTAAAGCAGCAAGAAAACAATTAGAATGTCCTTTGGTGGAGTCTTGTTAAACTTCAGTATATATGTAAACTGATATTCTTTGATGCCAGCACGTTGCCAATAAAAAGGAATCCACAAGATCAAATAAGAAACAAAAATAAAACTTCTCTTCTTGACTCTCTCGCCATTTTTGATTAGATATATAACAAGTCGCTTTATTACACGGTCGGCAATAATACAAATAAAAAAGCTATGTATATCTCTCTCTTTTTTGCATCATCATGAAAATATTTTTGTACAAAAATTAAATACACTTATGGCTCTAGAACAACTTTTTTTTTTCCATCCAAGGTGAGAACATACGTTGCTACAGACTGTGATGTTTCTAAAGATATACCAGGACATGAGAGGGCTGATGAAGAGGGGGCGGGGCTGTCGTTACACGCGTGTCACTAACATTGGACAAAAAATCTGTCAATCAACGGGGGCTACGGAGGAACGTTCACAAAAGCACAGGAAAGAAGGAGGCATGATGTGGAGAGACGTGCTGGATCGGCCCAAGTTGTCTCCTGATTTTCCTTATATCCACAATGCACTGACAGCAAAGAACACTTCTTCAAAACTTTCGTTTTTTTTTAATCTTTTTAATCTTGAATTTTATGTTTAATTTATGCTTATTTTACGCATCAGTCCAGGCAGACTTGAGGCTCCCAACCGGCACTGTAGTGAATTGGCCCCTGGGTGTCCCCAGTCCAGTGTGACTTTGCGACTCCGAACCACAACCATCACGGCCTGGGCTCCAAGACTAGTATCCCATGATGCTTAGTTGGTCGACTTCCAGCAGTCAAGTGGCCTTTATTTTTTTTCACAGCAAATGCTTAGTAGCTAGTTTCAATGGGTCTTGTGTGCAATTGTAAATTTCATCGTAAATTCTTTAAAACGGTCGTTCGCATTCTTTCTGGGACGTTCCTTGTGTCCCGCTCGTGACGTCATTCCTATTGTCTTTTTTTTTTTTTTTTCCCCTTGCGTCCTTGTCGGCGCGTACCCGATCCAGCTCAGAGTTCCGCATCAAAGCGGGCTCTTGGGAGAAGGGCGCAGACTAGGAGGGCCAATGAGATCAAGGGTCCCAGGCAGCGGTGGCCAATGGGAGCGGCGTGCCCGGAAATGGAGCCCTCGCCACAGCCGCCCGGCTCACCTTCGCACCGCGGCTTCTCGCACAGCAAGCCACTGAAGCCCGCCGGACACTGGCAGCGCAGGTTGCTGTGGCAAACGCCCCCATTCTGGCAACGGAGCATCATGTTGTCGCACACTCGGGCTGGCGTGGGGAGGGGGGTGAGATAGGGAAGGAGAGGAGAGCGTCTGAGCTGAACCTTGGGATCAAAGACCTTAAAAACATTTCAGTAAAAACCACAATGTGTCGTCAGGTGTTTTTAAACCATTAAAGAGTCTTTACACCACAAAACATTCCAGGTGTTTGACTAGACAGACATTTAGTGACTAAAACACTTCTCATTCACCTGTGTTCACAATGCACACTTCCCACAAAAGATATCAGATTAGCACCTTTAAGCTGTCAGTTTCAATAGGGAGTGAGCTAAACCACAAGACAAGCTAGGAGAACATGAAATACAGTATGCTGGCTTTATAATGCAAAAGCGAATGTCACTGCAGACTGCGACCACACTTCGGTGACTCATTAGTGCTGTTTTGAAACAGACTGTGCCATTACGCTATTCCCAATGCAATACGGACATCATAAACAGCGAATGCACCCGAAAGCTTTACCATGAGAATTGGTAATTATCAGACTCTCCTTTGTGTGAGTTTACTGACAAGGCTGCGAACAGCAAGAGGAATCCCTTCTGTCCCAGATGACATACACGTGATGCTGGAGAAAAGGAAGTGGAAACAACAGTAGCTGGATGTATTTGAGAATGCAATAGTAAAGTATTTGTCAGATATGCGTAAGCAGTTTGATCCTTTTGAAAAGAATGTGCGGTAACTGTGTCACTGTATAAGGATTGTCTAGCTCTGCCTGGGCCTGTAGATCTTAGAGGATACGTTCTAATTAACGTCCACCAGAAGTGCTGACTAACAGTACAATTAATTACTCTTACAAAGGCAGTTAAGAGCTGAGGTTGAACTAAACCAGCATAGCCTGTTAATCTCTGGATTGTGCCCGATATATACACTTGAAATAAGAACGGCCATCATCCTACCATAACCATGTTTCCTAACTACTCGGGTGACCAGCAGAGAGAGAAGCACCCCCCTGAGAAATGGACCACTTTTCTCATGACTAGGCAATATGGTACCTATCCTCCGGATGAACTTCCAAAAGGTTCTAGCAATATTTTAGCCAGGAGTGTTTTCTGTCAGTATTTGATCATTATGGCTTCAGTTAATTCACATGTGACAGTGGCGTGTTAGACAATCTATTAATTTCATTCATCGCCTGAATGTATCGCAGCTTTCAGAAACCACTCATGATAATATTTCATATTCTCCAGTCACATGAGATGTGGTGAAACCACCATGATGTTCAGCCAATGAGCAGTTTCTTCTCCTGGTTACTGAGCTATAAAAATGTCAACGTCAAGCTGAGAAAGAGTGAAACATATCAAGTGAATCCTTCAAAGGCAGATGCTCGGAACTTCAGCGGTGAGGAAACGTAACCGATTCCCATAATGCAAGGTCTCCTAAGATGCACTAATGCAAACACGGTATGTGCGTAGAGCTGGTGTGGATAGTGTTGACTTTGCCGCATAGTTCTCATGGACCGTTGTTTATGATGGTGACCATACACAGACCTTGCTGTGCTATTTCTGGGGCTCCGTGGGGATTTGGGGGGGGGGGGGGGGGGGGTAGAAAGGAAGGAAAAATAAAAAGAAAACAAAAATTGCTCCATGGTGAAATGAATTAGCAAAAGAATCAGAGAGGGAGGTTGAGTGGGTTGTCAAGCGTGCTCTTCCTGAGGATATCAAAGTCATTTCCGCTCCCCTCGTGAGTAATCACTCCATAAACAGCGGCTCTCGGACTGCAGCCCACTTCTTATCTCCTCCTACTCCTGCTCCCTGTGAAAGTTCCCTCCTTAAGAGAGCAAACTCCAGTTGCCTTGCCCTGTCGGTGCATCCGAAGTGCGGGCTAGGACGTGTGTTAGCGCTGATAATTCCTGTTACACACACAAGGTGAGGGTGTATGTCACCTTCTGATTTCTCTATTCTCTATTGTCTCTATTAATCTCCTTTGTAAGGGTTAGTCTGTCCATCAGAAAGGGGATCTTGTGTAACTGTTTAGGATGTGATGTTATGTAGCACTTCTGGTCCTTGAATAGTTTTATTCGGTTTTTGATTTGTTACAAGTTGTTCTGTAGCTCCAACTCAAATATTGCTTACACTTGTACCTGGGCGTTCATTGGAAGTTCAGCCTAGCTGCACTTAAGACTCTCTGACAGCATGCATGATTGCAATGTGCTGTTTGCGTTGCCTGAATGTTGGTTCAGATAAAAATGCCTGTGAACGAGGAGAATGTAATGTAGGACATTAACGATAAACAAGGCTGGCTAGCCCATTAGGTGACAGGCTAGTGCGCCATCTTCTGAGGGGGCGTTGACATAGCAAGCCAATTTTATTTTATCTCTGTATGCTCCTTACACTAGGGGGGTGTTAATGGTGAAGTTGGCCAAGGCCTTCACATGAGCTTCGGCCAACCTGACGCTACCCAGCAGGCGCTGTGTGCATGTCGGACATTGGTGTTCAGGTATCGGACTGTACTCAGTGTGCAGCTGTACACACATCCAGCCTACGTGTTCAGGGTTCCAGGGGCTGTCCCCTGACACAATTCTAGGACACGTCAGGAGTCTTTTCATAGACCTACTCCAAAGCCAGCAAACCACATGGTCCAGCTCCCTCATAAATATCATGACTGAGTTTTTTTCATTTAAATGACATTCGCTTACATTCGCTTTAATTCTTCAGTTGTATTACACAATATAATAATGATTAAAGATTATTAGAACTGTTCCACTGTCTTTAAGGGTTATGCCCCTTAAAATTAATAATACAGCTTCATTATTAATTAACTTCCGACTTGTTTAGTGGCCTTAGGCTCCTGTATGGACTGATTTAGATTTCAGAAAATTCATTTAAAATGAATTAATATTCTGTTTTCTTATGAATGATCACATAAAGGCAATGTATTATTGGCACAGATGCATGTTACAAATGTGGAATTCTTTCATTCTGCATAAGCTGCATAAAATTTATAGTCCTGAAGCAATGTGCTGTGATTTCAGATTTGCAATGCGTTCAGATATAATCTCAATTTAGGCTAATTAATAATTAAGCTTCATTAAGATGCCAGCTGGACTAAAGGCCAACAGACGATATGCAGTGGGCACCAGACATACAATGTCTGAGTTATGTATCTTCAAAGGTATCTTCTGGGGTGCGGACAGTGGGGAATCCACAGGAAATGAGTCGGTCCAGCAAAAGGCATCACACTGGGCTGACAGGATTCTGACCCGACAGCCCGGATTGGTCAGGACCTTGCAACAAATCGACAATGAGTTTGAGACAGATGGCATTGTGATAGAGACTCTGACAGATGCGATTGTCCGCCGTGACCCCATTTTAGGCGTTATGTATCGTCATGGAGACTAACTCCCCAGTTCTCTATTTGACTAGCAATGGCGGTGTGACCTGAGTCTGGGTGGATTTAGTGTTTTGGTTCTCAGTCAATAGGGTTGTCTGTCTCCACAAGATTGGTCAATATTAGCAATATTGACAAAAAACATTTATTTACAGCTGCAAGGTGCAACAGGGCACATCACATCATATCATTGAATTGCCCTTCAAAAAACCGGCCCCCCCCCCCCCCCCCCAACACAACCAAGAAATAAAATCCCCACATATAAGGTTGCATTTCAGAAAACACTGTGCAATTACCAGCTTCATAATAGCATTAAGTCTCCGTCGACTGGATATAGCGGGAGTAAAGCCAACATTGATCTGGCATCTGCAAGTTATGGGCCATTTAAATGCCCCAGACACAAACAAACAACCAAACGGGGGCCTGGATATGAAAATGAAACCTGCAGGATGTTTAAGTTCTTCTTAATTGTATAAACAAACCCAATTACTCAGTGGAGAGTCAGCCCCAGGGGACTCGGTAATTACGGAACTGTATGATGGGCAGATGCAGGGGCAAACCTCGCGGTGTCCGTGGCCCTGACACAAAGACATAATATGATTTATGCTTGGCAAATTCCCTAAAAACAAATAGGTATTATATGCAATAATTTAATTATTGTTAGTACCATTTGAAACTGTCTATGTACATTGAAAATACCTACAAATGAATGGTAATGATATTTTAGTAGATTGGATAAACATGGTTAGCCTGGGTTCTGCTGACGGCTCCTTAGATAATAGATTTGAAGCAGATAGATAGACAGATAGAGGGAAATCATAGATTATGACATTAATGTTATGTCATGCGCCCAGTGGGTATAAACCTTGAAATCAAAAGAAATCACGTTCCGTATCCCTCACACAATAAATGCCACGATCCTCCAAAGTCCAGCGACGGTAATGGCATTTCGGAGGAGACAGGCAGGCCTAAAACGGCCATTTATCCTCCTGACTCCCAAATCAGCTATCCCTGCATATGTAAACAGACCGGGCGATGAAAAATGATTGCGGGATTTATTGCGTTTACCTTATTTGTCGGGAACAATATTTGCGGAGGCACGCAAAGAAAATGATTATTTGACGTGCGATTTCGGAGTTTTAATTGCAAATTTCAATCTGCATACAGATGATATCCCCGGCTCCATATCCTCGTCGGAGGTACAGGAGTCTATGCAATACTTCCCTTTTTCCCAATGCCGGTATGCGCGACGCGACGGGAAACCGGGCTTAAAAAATCTCGCGCCGCGAGAGGTGTCACTTAGCAAAACAAACGCGATCCATAAAAACGCGGCTTTCGGTGATGCATGGCTCCCCCTGATCGATGAGCCTCTCGCAAGCTCTACTTTGACATTTCATTAACAGCTGCCGTCGGTGTGAACGCGCCTTTGCTTGGTGCGCGTGTTTTTCCTCCTCGGCGACAGCATTTTAAAATTAAAGCGCACCTTTGCACTTCTGATTGTTGTTTGCATCATATAATAAATTCCAACCCTATTCGTTGCATTTCTATATCTATTACAGTTTTAGTAATATTTTTATTTCTATATATGTATGTGTGTGCGTGATTTTAAAATTGTTTCTATATATTTTTAAGCCCCCCCGGGGGGAAAGCGACATGGGATCATGCTGTTTTCGCCTTTTTCTCGGCGCATGGTGCCCCGCGGCCGCGCCGCCGCTCCTATCGATCCGGCCGTCCGCCCCGCGCCTATTTACCTTTAATAATTCGCCATAAACACGCCAGTCTGAGCGACAGGCGCTCGCTGGAGGTAAAAGCCGCCTTTGTCTCGCAGCCCCTCACTGCGGCCGCCTCGCCTCGGGCCGCTTTTCAAACCCCACGCCGCGTTTTCCTTTCAGATCGGGCCAAATACACCAGGTAGGGGCGGCTTAGTTGAGGCCGACTGTGTGTATTTTTTTATTTAATATTTTTATGCATCAGAAGATGGGGGGCGCTGAGTTTAAAAACAGCTGAGGGATAATTATGTGGGCCCCCTCCATGGCTGTCTCCCTCCCCACCCCCCACCTCCTGTCTGAACTAGCTCAGTTTGGGGCCACACCAGCAAAGGCTAGGCTTTCTGTGATTCACAACCATCTTGAAATACGAGGCGAGACAGGACCCATCAGAGCTGCGACATTTCTCCGGTAATGAAGACATCAGGGTGGCATGACGTGGAGCGCCTCCTGCTGGACGCCACGTGTGCTCCTGAGATCCACCCTAACCTCGCGATGTGAAATCCACGACGATTTAGCATTCTCTTCCTTCGCTGATGTATTATATGGGTAAATTGTTGAGTGTTCTAATCTAGGCAAAGTAAACTAATTAGCCTGACTTTAAATAGTTCTACTCTCGCCGTGCGCCAGAAACCTACGGTGCGCTGCAGGGCGCTCGCTAAATAGGACAGCATTCGGTGTGCTTCGACTTTGGTGAGCTGTGGAATACATTAATGTCCTTTGAAATGTGCACCCCCCACACACACGCACACAGGGAGGGTCATCCAGCTTTGAGTATCATAAACATGAGGGAGGGGGAGGAGGATAGAGTACAAGGGGGATAGAGTAAGACACGGGTGTCAAACTCCAGCCGGAGCCCTGCACATTTTTGGGTTTTCCCCTCATTTAACACACCTGATTCAACTCCTTGTGCTAATTCTCCACACAGCTCTTGAGCTGAATCATTTGTGGTGGAACAAGGAAAGAACTAAAGTTACACAGGGCTCCGGTCCCCCAGGACTGCAGTTTGACACCCCTGGAGTAAGAGGACCAAGGGCTGCGTGTAGAACAGGAGAACAACAGGGTTTGGGATGGAGATGGTGTGTATCCCTGTGGGTTAGAACTCCCATAATCACTAGGTTGCTGGTTTAAATCCTGTTGTTGGCAGAGTGATGACATTGTTGGGCCCCTGAAAAAGGCCCTTAACTCCAGGGACTGTCTGATCCTGCTTTCTCAGCAGTACATTACTTCTGACAAAAGCATCCGGTAAGTAAATAGAAAGCAGTGTAGGTAGGCATCTCTGTGATAGCAGGTCTGGCACATTTCTGGTTGGCGGGGGGGAGGGCGGCAGGGTCACGCCCACGGTGCAGGCGTCTACTCACATTTACAGCCACCGCTCCACAAGTATCCGGGCAGACACTCCTGACACTTAGCGCCCGTCGTTCCTGCTTTACATTTACAAAATCCGGTGCTGTTACAGTGATCCCCGTCGGAGCCAAAGGGATTACAATTGCACTCTGCAGGAACAAGACACACGCACAAATATGCGCGTGCACGCATGCACACGCGCACACACACACACACACACACACACACACACACACACAGCAGATCCTCATTTATCACCTTCACAGCTCCTGTTACTGTTATTAATGCTATTAAAAGAAATCTTCTGAATTCACAGAAACCCTGTTTTTTTATTCTTGGCTGACTTAGAATGGCAAAACATTTCTTTGAAAAAAAAAAAGTGACGCTTTAAAGTGATGAGAATGTTCTTTATGATGCTAGGAGTGACATTAGCCTGGAATGGATGGGAAACACATGGCAGAAATGTAAACGTTCTCCATTCTCGCCAAGTGGAATCAAGCGGCCATATTCCTGGCGTGCGAGATACTGGTAAACCATAGTAACCAAACGTAATTTTAATCTGAACTTTAATAACAGCATAAGCCGCCGTGTCCTTTTCATACACTGGCATTTAAAAATAGCCTCCCGCGGATGCATTATATTTTCAAGAGGAAGCAAGCAATATTTTAGGAATAACTACAGACATAAATTTCTGGAATCTCTTAGCTAATATCGATGATGATTAAACCTCTTCAGAATTATGCCTGAGCGGTGGATGGATTCAGAATTCGTTCTAATGGTTGCCGACAATGATGAATGATGCTGGTAACAAATCCGAAGGGTACTCTTCGGTTATTTAGATCATTTATATGAAATCGGTCACGAAAACCGATACTCCTTTCGGCCTGCCCATTGATTCAGCCCATGGCGTTGATGCTTGCTATTCTTTCGGTTTTAAATTGTTTTGTGCAGTGTGTTAAGGGGGCGGAGCTTTGAGGACGCTAATAGGGCGCATATGCCCCGCCCCTTTCTCTCTCTCCATGCATTTGATTGGTGAAGACAAGGCTCCGCCTCCACACATTCTGTGTTTATTCATTAATGGGAGTGAACAAGTCTCTGTTGTATGATTCTGTATCTCTAGGATGAACTGACAGGCTGCTCTTGTGTGCATGTGTGTGAATCATTTCTCTCCAGCACCCACTTGTATTTTCAGACACTACTCCAAACTACGCAAGCTCAATATGGCCTATGTTAGCATCTCTGCCACCTGTACAATGTAAACAGGTTGCTTGCCACTAATCAGTATTATTTCAATTCCAGTTAACTAGTCTAACCTGAAAGCTTTTCATCTCCCTTTGGTCATTGACTGTAAGACTTTGGTATTATGGCCGACGATGGGATTTGCAGAGTCTGGAAACCTACTATTCTGTTGCCACATATTCAACAAATGTCTATGCATGGAAAGCGAAACATGTTAATTACAGTTAACTTTGATATGCAAAAAAAAAAACGTGTTATTAAAGATTGCTCAGAAAAATTAGTTTAGCTGAAGACATTCATAGTGATAATTATAATTCCCAGATTCATTTTACACTACTCACATCAATATTTGCATAAATGAATGAATAATGAGAATTTGGACAGAAAAACGTGGTAACTGCTCCATAAAAATTTAACCGGGTGTTATGCTGGAAACCTTTTAGAGTAACACCTCCGGTATCTTTTTCAGATAAAACCTGGCCCAAAAATAAAAACTGAATTTTGATTGGATGCTGTCAGATGTCAGTCACATTTCCATCATGCTCCTGTTACCAAACACCTGCAGTATCTCGATGCCCCCCCCCCCCACCAAAGACTGAATTTCCCCTTGACAGAGAAAATATCTCTCTCTGTGTGACTTGCACTAGCTGACCCCACCCTCCCGCTGTCGCTTGGCAACGAAGTGATGCCAATTCACCAAAAAGCACTAGTGATTTAAACACCTCCAGGTGTTCGGACACGCCTTAGATACCCCCTTATCTTCCCATTCCTAACTCTTAATGGCTAGTTACCGGGAGATCCTACCATTTTTGTCCCATTACTGTACACAGGGCCGGTCAATCCTATAGGCGACAGAGGCGGCCACCTAGGGCGCCAACTTCTGAGGAGGAACTGACTTGGCAAGACAATTTCACTTTACCTTTAACGGGGCGGGGGCTGCTGGTGATGCTCACCTAGGGCGAAACATCAGCTTGGACCAGTACTGACTGTAGAATTAAGCTGATTTACAACTACACAATTTAAAGTTTAATATTCTGTTAACTGAAGCCTCATTCAATTTCATTTGTTTGTCTTTTGACACCTGTCTGGCTCTTACACCCTAACCATCTTCCATTTGCTTTTCCTGGTCTGGGAGATGGGGGGGGGGGGGGCTGTTAAACACAAAAATTTCACCAAATGGGGAGTATATATATGTATTGTAAATTTTCACAAAAATACATTTTTAGATAGGAGACTATAAGGCGTGTCGATTTTCTTCTGTCATGTTATTTTTGTTTCTACTGCTATCGACATTTAGCGTTAAATGAAGAATTATGTGATCAAAATGGGCCTCGATTTGGAAGAAAACCTGAGAAACTTTGGTGGTCTATGTCTAAATGTCCTGACCGACGTCTGTGAGGGGTGCTGATGCAGATGTTAATTTTCATTTTTTTAATTAATTTACTTTTTTTCACTTTTTGCTGAGGACAGAATGAGAATCACACACGGCCGACGTGCTTGTGAAGTGAAAAAGGCAAAAAAAACAGAAATACGTCAAATGTGCAATGGAGCACGAATGACTGATGGACACGAGAGTCAGTGTCGATCGCAGTGGCGAAACTGACCTACGCAAACATTCTCATCGTGCAGCTGTGCCGAGGCGTTTCTGTAGAAGCCGAGTTTGCACAACTGGCAGTGGTGCCCCCTAGTGTTGTGCTTACAGCTCACGCAAATGACTGTGTTTAGCAGCTCGATGTAACTGCACCGGTTGGAGTGGCCGTTGCATTCGCAGCCTTGCAAAGAAGAACAGACAGGCAGCTGGGATGTACAGTGTGCGAGGCAGAGGGCGCGGCGCATGCGCGGCTGCATTGGAGGCGCGCGGGGAGGGGCATGACATGAGACTGCGGGAGGCCCCGCGTGTGAGCGGCCGGCACTGCGCTTCTGCAACATGACGATGGATGGAGCAAAAGCGATGACACAAAATGAGAACTACAACTATGCAGCATTTAACCATGGCAGACGTGACAGATTCATGATAAATTCACTTGCAGGTTTCATTTTGTATGAGTGGATTTAATTCAAGGAGCTGGAACTTCGCATGGACTAACTGCAATATTGTGCTTTCTGTCTTTTCTAATTTAGAGTGCATTTATTAAGAGCTCCCTCTACAGGTTGGAGTCTGCAATACACAAGAAAAATATCTCCGCACCGGCACAATTGAAAGCTAAATAACAAAACTGAAACGCTGAAGTATCAAGCTAGGGGAGAGCAGATTCACACAGATTCCGATTCTTTTCAGTCAATAGGGGTGGGGGGGAGGGAGTCGATCTTCAGTTAAGCATCTGTGATACTGACGACACACACGTCACCCGAAACGTATAGGACACCCGACCGACAGACGTCAAGTCACAATGTCAGATGAATCTATCTTCTGGAATGCCGTCTGTTACTGAGCACGCTAAGGTTTTATGGAAGAGGATAAAAATAGCATTTAGCACCGCACCTGGTGAAAATGACACAGATCATAGATCATGATGAGGTCTCACCTGATCGACCTTTTAAACAAACAGCTGCCGAATTTGAAACGACCTTAAGATTTCACATATTAAGGCGTATTTAACCACTCTGCTCCTGGCAGTGAACCAAAGGCAGGTCGTCGATCCCTGATCCACCTACAGATGCACCAGCAGCTAGACGTGTATCACGGTACATGATTTAATGTTAAAACCCATTGATTCTCATGCTGTCCTTGTCTGGCTAATGTACACCTCACTCCTAACACTTATTTTAAAAATTGTTTCACAGGGGAAAAAAAACGAACAAACTGTGAAAAATGAACCTGGTTGTAAATGTACTACATATTTAAATTTTCGTGGAAATACAATAAATTCAGAAAATTTAAGACTGAATTTCACTATGTAGAACAGTAAACTTCATTTGTAATGCATGACATTTTAATACCACTCTGGAAATGAGAAATGTTTATGCTACTATATATAAATACCAGAAAAATACTAACAAAGTATTAATAAATTAGCTTTCAAAAACAGCAGAAATTGAAGTATTCGGGCAGAAAACACAGCTTGCAGGGCAGGAACTCTGGCCATGGGAAAGGATGGGATTAGTCATGTGGCAGCTGGCGCGGCATCATGTGACACGGTGGAGGCAGACGGAATCCGGAATCTAACCTCTCGTACCTTCAACTCTTAAAGCAACTTGGCAAAGTATAAAGAAAGAAATAAGCAACTGATACCACTAAGGTGGAACTTACTGTACCTGACTGAGCAATGAAAGCGGCAAAGTGCACATGTGCTAACCATATGTGGGAGGTGAGGCCTGTTCCGCGAAGCACAAGGTCTTAAAGTGCCACCCTGCTGGGGGTCTTACGAAGCATCATGCTGCGCGGCTCCAGTCTGGGAAAAAAAGCGTATGTATTCCCGGGAACAGAACTCTCCTCACAGACACGTCTTGAGCTCGGTGACCGCGTCCGTGTTTGCCATCGCACGTCACGTGTCTTATTTCGTCCCTCGCAAAGAAACGGCGGCATTTAAAAATACACTCCTGACTACCAGGTGCTGCGGGATGTGTTTCGGTTCCAACGCCGGCTTTGTTGTGTTCGCAGTCCTAGATTCCCCACCCGCCCTGTGCGATCCCTCTCGTGTTGCTGCATTCCCCCGTTTTCGTTAGCGTGTGTCCCCTGCTGGCGTGATTAAGACACTCTCTGGGCTGACAGCAAGTGGCCCAGTAAAGAATGAGGCCTGGTCACTGTGCTGTCATCTGGCCGTGAGCGACTCCCGCCCTGTTGCGCTGCCCTACAGCCCCTCCGTGTGAGGCCGAAGGGGGATCGCGTGCCCCAGTTCAGCTGCCACCCCCTCCGGACGACTCTGCCAGCAGTTTTGGGCCCCTGTGCCAGCTGAGAGTTGCTGCTTAAGGGTTTTTAACCCTCATAACAAGAAGTGCAGAAATACAGGCCAACTGCCAGATTGCGCTGTGTTGCATGAATGCAGTGTATTGGACCTGAAGTTGGTTAAAATGAGAAATCTAAAGCATCTCCTTGTCTAACCTCCACCTGAAAGACTGGCAACAAAACCGCCCAATAAGAAGCCGGCTGATTAAATGGGACTCCTCAAACGTCATTGGTCGACATGTTCATCATCGGCAGCCCAGATCCTGAAGAACACTCGTGCTTCCTCAACCAATGGCATGAACTACAGAGAAACCGCTGACCCATTGCAGTGTTACATGTCTTTGTTGACAAAACCCAACAAATTGACTGTCCTGAATCAGTGTTTCCCCACCTGGTTCTTAGGGGCCCACAGACAGTGCATGTTTTTGCTCCCTTCCAGCTCCCTGTTAGACAGTTCACATTTTTGCTGGGAGGGAGCAAAAACGTGGACTGTGTGTGGGTCCCTGAGGACCGGATTGGGAAACAATCCTAAATGGTTCTAATTCTATCATAATGCCGGTTTCCTTAATTATTATTATATCATTGTTATTGGTCTCATAACCATCTTACTCTAGTTGCAGAGCCTACCTTGGTTTCGGTTTGCCACCCCTAGAGATGATACATTCGGGCGAACTGCATGGAATCGGAAGAGATTGTGGGTTATTCAGAGCACAGAGGCTGACTGGGGGCGGGCGGGGCGGGGCAGGCTGGGATAGACACAGACATCTACACACATTCCTGGCTCGGGTTGGTCAGAATGCTCTTGCACATACATGTATGACTTGCAAGCCTAACAAAGACGAGCAACGTAGCTGAGGACCAGGAACGTGACACATTGTATGTAACCAGGGCCCGTATCTTTCTTTTTTCCGTGACCGACTCCTGCGTCGGCGATTCTGGAGATGGTTACTTTCATCCAGGAGGGTTTAGAGCAAGCAGTTAGCTTTATTTCATCATCATCATTGATGATTACGTGAGGTATCGGCTTACAGGCCATCGCTGTGCAGCATCACCTCGTAATTACATACAATCTCTGCATTTCCGTGATGGAAATAGCGGGTGGTGGCGGCTGGAGATGGGGATCTCGGCGTTGTTGTCGGGCAAAGACGGCAGCGGGGGAACTTCAAAAATCCTCACCCCCACCCCACTACAAAAAGCAAACAAACAGGCAGAAGTACTAAATATTATTATCCGGTGTCTGCATGCTGTTCAGTGACCTGGGATTTTTATCTGAACAAAGGAGAATCTGAATTATTCTACACAAGAGCATTAACATGTAGGATGGCCGAATCGCTGTGGTATAAATACTGACAGCAACCTATAGTGTGCGTGTGTGTGTTGTGACAATATTTGAGCAACACTTGCTCTCTTCTTGACAGCGTCAGTGAAGTAAATTCTGTTTGAATAAATTGTGAAGAGCGTTTTAAAAATGTTTCCTGTGTAGCCTGATAATAATGAAAAGGCTGCTTTATCTGTGCAAATCCACTTTGTTCGCCAGTTCAAGCTCTGTAACGTTTTTTTTATCTATTTTTTGGGAAGGGTTTTAATCGCTGCCATTGTCGCATGATGTTACGTAAGAAACACGGCCCTTAATGGGAACCTCTGTCTCTCGTTTTTTATTTTCAACGGCGGCTAAATTTAAATACGTCGGGAAGAGAAAAGACACGTAAAGGCTGCAGTCAAATGAAATGAGATTTAACTGGGGGCTCACAAGAAGATGTCTTTGGTTTCCAAGAACGTGTCATCTGAGCGCCGTTTATCCAACACGATACCTGTACAGCCAACAGCGGTTTCGAGAGCCGCTATTAACGAAGGCAACCTTAGCTCTGATAAACATTCGCAGTCTTCTTCCACTAATTATTTTGTAAAGTACAAGTGAAGGAGAAGGGACAGATTTTAATCACTTAATCAATAGCTCTCCAGTGGCGCAAGGAAACCCTGCAGTAAAAGATTTGTTTTCCATCTGGTTCAGTTTATGGCTGGGCAACTTTGGGCATAAAATATATATGAAAATTCACTAGGAAAAAAACGTGAATCAGTATTCACTTTTACAATATAAAAAGGTTAAATTATTTTCCGGAATAGTCTATTTGGGGTTATGAGTCGTAACTTTGTTTCCTTTTTCTGAAATTGGCTAAGTCTGCTGTTCAGCACATACAGCAGGAGATGGGGTGTCGTCCCCCCTCCAGCTGCCTTTTGGATTTGAGTCTGGAGGCGGGGGTTGACGCTGGAGTTGGTACCTGACTGCACCCCTGACCACGTGTCTGTTCCATTCACATGAAATTCCAGCCTGGCACGGAGACTCCCCATTAAGGATGAAGATGTGAACATGGAGGACAAAGGATGGTGTGACCGGCTAAGCGTGGTGGGGGATGGGTGGGGGGGGCAGTCTTTCATTGTGTTTGGGGGTGGGGCATGCAGAGCAGGGGGCGGAGCCGTGCAGCTCATGCTCGGGACAGGGCAGCAGCAAAAAGCACCGAAAGGCCCGTTCAATAAAATGCTCATTTCTGACACCTGGACTCAAGGCATTTCCCACAATCCACCAGGAAGCAAAATGGCTGACTTGGTCGCATTCAGTCTGGTCAGCAGCCGTCTTACGCTTTTGCCAGAATGATTTGTCTAAATCAGTGTTTCTCAACCCAGTCCTCAGAGGCCCCTAAACAGTCTGTACTTTTGCTCCCTTCCAGCTCCCAACACACCAGTATCAGGTATTTTGTGTTCTTGATTAACAGGGAGTCTGGGTGGGTCCCCGAGGACCGGATTGAGAAACATTGGTCTATATCATTGGGCTGGACCTAATTATTCAGGTGTGGCATTAAAAACGGAGTAGCTTTGGGACGAAGGGCGGGCAGACCTCTATTTAATGCTCAGACATTGTAATTGGTGAGTTAGGTTTTCCCACAGCCACTGCAGATGATACGTGAAATTGTTCAGCTGACCAGAAGCACCCCAGAGGTGAGGAATGTCAGACTATGACCGGCCATCAGCTACCAGTCAAGCTGTGAGGAGTTTTAAATGCCTCTCAGATACTTCTAACACTGTCGCCACTCCTTGCCGGTAGCTGTAGTTGTGCCTCTGCGTACCAAGGCAGTCGGGCTCAGGAGAATCATATCGCCATTCAGTGAGGCCCTTTTAAGTGCCCGTGACCTTTTACTGGCGCTTATCTTTTCCAGGTCATTTCAATTAGTCAGCGTGGGATAAGGAAATACACCAGAAATGAACATTTCATGCCAGGTGGACAAAGCACAGGGACTCATCTACCACGTTCATTTTGGGAATTCTTGTTTTTACTTACTAACTGGACCAAGGTTATTGGGAATACCTGAAAAAAAAAGAGACAAAACACATTAAAAGTCATGAAACGCTGCTTTCACGAAGGAATAAATAGACACTGAAACGTTTACCTGTTGTATAGAAGATAAAAATAGATTCTGAATTATCTCTGATCTCCATTGCCTTCGATATAGATAATTACAACGAATAACGCAGGCCTGAGCATTCCTGCAGGTGCTTTTCAATGTGAGCACTAAAGATTTGTCATCGGATGTAACAGTGTACCCAAACTCACGCATCATAACACCCTCCGAACACCAAAGGCATGCGGAGAGATTTACGCACAAATCCGGGACCCTCCCCGAATCCCCAGGAAGACCAGATGATGCTCTGCGCCAAAATGGGCACCAAGCCGGTAGTGGAATCTGCCCAGAGAAGGTCACTATCATTGCTATCAGGAAGGCAGCCTATGCTCCAGTCTTCAATTGATCCGACCCCCACCGAACCACCACCCCTCCGGATTCCTCCTGGGTGGGGTAGTTAGGAACAAAATTTCCGACATTCCGAGTGAAAAGTGAGCAGGACCCCTTCAGAACAGTAAGATTTTTATGTTCAATGATGCAAGCAAATGCATCAGGAAAAAAAATTGCCGTACAATGATGACCCGGGTTCACAGCGGCTCAAGTCCCCCCTATGCCATTGACGGTACCTAAATGCTTGACATTTCCTGTCTGGATGCCCCCCCTGGTTTAGCGAAACTTGCATGCTTAATCCAAACAGAATAACTGAAAGGCCGGATTCAGTCTCATGCATGTGCAACAATCTAAAATCAAATCTATGACTTGTACTGTGATCACTGTCCTCAAAACCTGGTCAGTACCAAGGTCAACATGAAGAAGAAAAAAACATTTGCAATAAACAGACTAAGCTGCATATTTCAGAGCTTCACAGTGTTTCCTTTCAAAACAAGCCGTCCTTGTAAATATAAACTGGTATTTCTAGCAGAAGGTATTTATTTGTGGTGATGCGGATGTGTCTCGTCCAGAATGACAGGAATCACACAAATTGGTGGCAGTAAATTGAGGATCTGGCTGACTTCTTCTTCTCGCCGTGATTTTTCTCGTCTGTCGAATTCCGGCCTGGATGCCCTGCTCCGGCCCCCTGGTGCTTTCAGGCTCCTGCCCCCCCCCCGACTGAACAGACGACTGACAGCGAGATCAATCTGGGGGCCAGATCGCCTCTTAAGATGTCTGAGGTGTGTCAGAAAAATATTTTTGGTCATCCGTCCTGCCCTGTTATGACACGGTGTTGTGACACGGTGTGACAGGTTCAGGGATATATTATAAGGTCACTTTCATTCCTAACTGGGAGGAATCCTCCAGCGCTTGTGCCTTGGAATCTCAGTCTTTGCGTCTGCAATTTCCATCGCATCCCAGTGTCCATGGGTGTTTAACTCTTATTTCCCAAATCTAAACATGTGGTTGGGTGAAATGGCCCCCCAGAATCGGCCGTACTAGGAGATTATCCCCTACCATTGTCCCCCCACCCAGTTATGTCCCCATCCAGGCTCTGGACTCAGACCCTGTACTGAATGTGCAGTTATGGAAGATGGATGATAAACACAAGCCATTTGTTACACACCTATTTATTATCCTATTTATTGCCCCCCCCGCCCCCCCCACCCCCCCCCCCCCCCCCCCCCGAACCCCCACCCCGACCCCAGAAAAAACACACACCAGGACACAATGACTACCGATAATGGATAATTTACAGAACACCTACA
>JAODLD010000049.1:5608464-5622451 GCA_026781065.1 Mormyrops boulengeri
TAATATTTAAAAATTTTTTTTTTTTTAATGTACGCGGGGGGTGAGTTCATGTTTTGTTACCTGTATGCTTTGGCCCTGCCCTTTTCCCCCCCCCCCCCACTTGGACATCTCAAATTTAACATATGACTCAAACTCTCAAATCCTTCTTCTCAATTCCGAGAATTCCTTTTGTTCAGATGCTTTTTCATCTGAAGCGACTTAGCCAGCTGTATAAATGGGTAAAAAAAAAAAAAAAAACTGCTCAGAAGTCTAATAGCAGCCCCCGCCTTCGCAGATCAGGAATTAGCCCCCTTTCGTCTTTGTCATTACCCACAATGCCCTATCGTTTCCCAGTCAAATCATGAAATGGGCTTCAATCCACTTTCAATCTAGCCGCTCGCTGACATGTTACGATCCCCGCAAAAGTTCTTCCGGTTTCAAGTTTTCAACTAACTTCATGAAAGACATTCGATCTGACAGCCTCCGCCGACGCTTCGATAGTACTTCTCCTTTTGGATTAAGAAGAACAGATAGTTTATGAAGAATAGATCATTTCATGAAGCCGATAACATGATATAAGGCTGCTAACCTACTAACATAGACACAGAATCCCGCAGTCAGGAATTTGGGCTTTGACCCCATCTGGAGCACTCGGTTCAGACCCTACAGCAGACAGGAAGCCGTTCTGAACGGCCTCTTTTTTTGGATCTACTAACCCACCCCACCTCCTAACCAGGCACAGAGACAGGCCTCCATCCTCACGATAGTTACCTTTTCAATATCCTGCTGGCATTTAGCCCCGCCACCCCACCCCTAGCTCGTGGCTGAAGTCCGTCCTGTCAACCTGTTAAACCCCAGAATTTTATCTTCTTAAGAGCTTAACAGAATGGTCCTTGATGTTCATTTACCAATCAAAGGAATGATCTACCTTGAAATTAGACTAATTATGTGAGGTGATATATATATATATATATTACACACACGCACACACATATAAACAACACTGGTTAGGATCAGATCATCTCTCACCAAGTACACACGATGGGGTTACATTCCGATAAACCTACTGTGAGGCGAAAATGCATTTTAGTACAGCATACCTAAGCTAACAAACATCATAGCCTAGCCTAGCCTACCTACACTTACTTTAGCCTACAGTCAGGCAAAATCATTAACAAAAAGCCTATTTTATAATAAAGTGTTTGTTGAATATTCATGCCTGTCGTAAAGTCGAAAAATCATAGCACGGACCGTCATAACGCGGGAAGCGTATGTATACAAGACAATTGGTGTAATAAATTGAATTAATTCTGTTTGAGATTTAGAAAGAAGCCCTCAATGCATCGGCTAGCTGTACAAACTGAAACCTACACAGCGGTTTGATTAAAAGCGTCTTGTACTCAAATGGCTTGTACACATATGCACAGAAGAGCCGGACTATAATTTTGTACCATGGTGATTTATTACACTTTTCTCAGGTGACTACATAACAGATGACCATAAAGGGCTATTAAACAGTAATCCAATTCATATTTCAAGCTAATTTGTCTTCATAGGAGCGCCATATGTTTAATATCTTGGCGGCGAAGGCCGCATGAGGGTGGTCGTGATTTGTTTTTAAAATTACAGATCATGTTTGGGATACCTCCAGACTGCCAGCTCCGGGAAGAGGTTACCATCGCCGCCTCTCGCGGCCATATTGCATTATACATTTCTTTCCAACAAGTCATAATATTGCACTTTTATGCGCTTAGACTGATCTTCATAACTCCGGAGCAGATGCGTCCCGCAGTTGGATTTTAATAACGGGCTGTCAATCCCAGTTCTAAGCTCTGCCGCGTCATTACTGAGATATTCATAAAACGCCTTTGCTCAGAGGGATAATATATCTATCTATCTAGTTATAAAGATATAAAGATAAAGGGATATAGATAGTCCTTTTTTCTGAGAGTTTGTATTGACACTAAAAGGTCTGCTGAAGCCCATTCGGGTTCAACTCTGTGAGACACTGCAGCAGAGCTGCTAAATAAATAAATAAATATTTCTGGATAAAAGTGCCAGTTTCCCTGTGAACGTGGCACATTTTTCCTTCTAGCTCTTCACTTCATCTCTGGGCCAGACCCGCGAAGTGTCGCGCCGGCCTTGCCACGGTAGCATATGGCGCGGATGTAACGGCGGAGGCTTTGCTCCTGAGCACGCTCGGCATTCTGGGAGCTCCTGTGCCCATCTCCCGCCATCTGGATGGAGCCGGGTGCCGCCGCGTCGGTCCCCGAGCTGGAATTACGGGCTGCATTAGATTCAAAAAGGCAATGAGCCCCCTGCCCGGATCCAGGGATTTGACAGATGTGGCCAGATCTCCATCAAGATTAGGACGAGGATAAAAGAAGATGGCGTGCGGATCCTCGGAAGGACATCAGAGACGCGGTGGCCAATCAGTGGCAGGCCTGGCTGCTTGGACAGAATCTGCTCACTGCAACACCGGCCTATCCATTTCCTAATTACACTCACTTAATAATTCACAGGTTAATATATTCATAAACATTCACCGACAGTGAGACTACCCACAATGCTTTGCGGTGGAGTGTAATGCCTCGCAAATACCAGCTAAACCAATGTCTACGGATCTTTGGAAACCAGAACTTCTAAGCCTGACTTGATCCACACATACTGATGGTGTGTTGTTCGCAAGCTTTGTCTTGCCTTGTTTACTTTTATCCGTTTAAAATTTTGCCAAGAAATTAATAGTGGTACGAAATTATGAGGGGAGGGGGGGTATGCAAATTAAGTTGTTAATACATTTACTGGGTCATAAAAATATTTCTGCACTAGTTTCTGGCCCGCAGACACATGTAAGCCAATAAACAGATGTTATTTTCTTAATCATTTCAACCAAAGCGACCTAAAATTTTACCCATATATACAGCTGGGTGTTCCGACAGGGCGACTCAGGTTAATTACCCCACCCGGAGGTTCAGCGTCGGGTGCAATCTACCCGCAGCTTCCCTGAGACTTCACTGCTGTAACACCTGCCACGTTATGCTTGCAGCACAGGTGCGGGAGGCCCATCTGCCTTAAGCTACATCGAAACGCCCCCTTGTGCATGTTTGGGCCTGAGTAGTGCGTCGAGGACTTTAAACACGCCGCTCACAAGCGGCTCTACGCACTAATCGTAGTTAACGCTCTGACACGAAGGTCTCAGTTTCACTAAGCTTTTTGACAGGTGCATGCTGATAATTCGAAATCCCTAGCAAGGCATGTTGATATACCCGGCCGGGGATGGAAATTCCTTTATTCCTGCACAAATTGGTCCAGAGGCTTAATATTGTTAATTGTAGGCATGTTATTTGATCATATTACGTAGTATTTTTTCGGTTCTTTTTTTGCATTAGCACTGACCCACCCCTGCGATGAGTCAGTCGCCATGGCGACGGTGGGGGGAAGAAGGGGGAGGGGCCTGTACTCACAGATATTGGCCGTCCCCTTGGGGATGGGCAGGTAGGAGCCGCCGTTCCAGGCGCGCCCCTGGTAGTTCTTTTTACACCTGCCGCAGTCGGGGCCGGTGGTGTTGTGCTCACACTCGCACATCAGCTTGTGTTCGTTGAAGACGCAGCTGTTGGCATGAAGGTTGCACTTGCACCTGTCGGGGAGGAAACGAGGCAGGAGAGAATCAGTGCTCATGAATTGAGTGACTTCATGGAGGGAGACACCATCTTCCTTTATTACACATATATGCTCATATGTGGGGTGGACAGCCATGCAGGGGCATAGCTATGAGATCATCTGCCCCCCCAAGGATCGCCACTCACCACACTCGGTCGGTGTACCCTCCTACCTGAGTTAGGCTCTGGGGCCCCCAAGACCCTATACTAGGTGAATGATAATATAAAATACATATATACAGTACCAGTCAATCCAGTCACACACCTACCAATAGAAAGGTTTATTTGTAGTATTCTCTACATTTTACAATAGCTATAAAGATTTTAAAAATATAAAATAACATATATGGAATTATGTACTAACCAAAAATGTATCAAGCAAAGAAATAATCATCTTTTGGGGGTAGGACTCAGAAGGTTGCTGGATCAAATCCCGTGGTCGGCAGAGTGATGCCACCATTGGGCCCTTAACCCCAGTTGCTCCAGGGACTCACTGACCCTACTGTCTCCTCTACGCCAGTCTCATGAGGTGGCCTCCTGAGATGCTTTTATAGCTGTCCTGAAGGAGGCCCCACATATATTCTGAGCTCTCATTGGCTGCTTTTCCTTCACTTTCTGGTCAAACTCCTCCAAAGCGTTTTCTGCTGTGTTTAGGTCAGGTGGCCAGGTCACATGATGTGACACTATCACTCTTCTTTGTAGGTACCTTGGCGTGTGACCAAACTTTTAACAGTCAGAGGGCCCAGCACTTACAAAGGTCCTTGAATACATAAATTAATGTAATGTAAAGGGAGGGTGTTGGGGGGGGGGGTGGAGGGGAGAGCTAAGGGGACATTTTGTAAGGGTGTCCTGTCTTCGTGTCTCTATGTTCTCCCCGTGTTTATTTTCTGGGCACTGCGGCTCCCTCCCAGTGTCCAAAATCATGAGTGTAGCTGAACAGGTCTCTCTACTGCCCAGAGTGTGAGACTGTGGTGTGTGAATGTGCCCTGTGATGGCCCGGCATCCCACCCTGGGTGTCCCCCGTCATTCTGTCATTTGAGTCCTTCAATAGGCTTCAAGGATCAGCACAACCCTGTACTGGAGAAGCAGTTATGGGGGATGTGTGTGTGTGTGTGTGTGTGTGTGTATGGATATATATATATATATGTGTGTGTGTGTGTGTATATGTATATATAGATATAAATGACACACAATGTCTCTGCTTGACTTTCTCTGTGGCTTTTCTGTTATTAACTCCCCTAAAAGACAATTAATTCACAATTGCCCCAGTGGAAAAACGTAATTGCAATAAAGTAACAATTGAGGCTGAGAATGAAAATGAAAGGACCTCAGTAACACTGCCAGAAAGAAAAAGGGCGAGAGATAAAAGTCACCAGACCACCAGAGAGTGCTTTTACTCAGAGATCCTACTGAGGAAACCGCCGGGACATGACATCCAGCAGGGGCTTTTATTGTGATAAATCATTGACAGTCCTATTAATAACTCTTCCCCAATCAGCTCCTGCATTATTTAAACGACATAAAATGCAATTGACAGAGATATGTTTCACATTTTACAGACACAGTGAGGGTACAAACCAGGAATATCAAAAATACAGCCAGTCACATAGGGATGCGCTTCTCATACGAGGTTATTTCGAAAGATATCCATAGCTGAGGTTTTCTCTCTTTTGCATTTACGGGGTGAAACGTCCACATCGGGGTGCTGAGACGCGTTGCCTTCCACACCTTTAATTTCTAAACATTAAATGTGGGCATTGATTTTGAAGGAGAAAGGTTACGATCGTATTACTTAGAGACTAGGCAAGATGTGGAGGCAGCAGGGCGACCCGATCTTCCCGACACCGCGAGTCTCCTCCGCACGTCCGTGCGGTTAGTATAATGCGAGGCCACACCGGACATGGTCAACATGGGATGGACATATTACGGAAACCGCTGGAAATATATAAATTTTAATTGACTCGCTGCCCTTTTCCACATTTCTCCCGATTATTAATAATTTAAAGTTTAGGATGGGAGGAAAACAATATTCTTGAACATCAGCTGAATAAATGAAGATATTTTAATACTGTACAAAATGTCACTGGATGGCATTTATTAACATTTAATTTTTATGATTTTCTTTCTTTTCTTTTTTTTTTTTAGAAATTTTAGATTCGCGATTCAATCATAAATTCGTATGGACTGACGCTAAACAATGCTATTGAAAATCTCTCAAATTGGTAAATGAATTCTCTAATCTCTAAGTCTGCTTCTTGATGATGCTTCGATTTTAATTGATCTGGCCGAAAAGACTAGATTGCTATGTAAAACGTTTGCATCAATGCAATCAGTTGGTTGCAGGGAAGACGAAGACGACGCGACAAACGTCTTAATGCAATTACCCCAAACACTAAATATTTCTGATCCCCTTTTGATCTTTAAAACAGAGGAGACGGCTGTTATTCATTAGCACGTTTTATATTTTAGGCTTAGTTTCATCAGGGTTCTGAGCAGAACCTCCATCCAGTTCAGCTAGAGGACACAGGTGTGGCTTACAGTAAGGGACTTTCATTCCGTTTATTTATTTATTTATTTATTTTTTTTGTTTTACTTGGCAAGAAAAGTTTCTCTACCTTTGCCGAGGAAAGAAAAATAAGACAAAAGCACAAAGAAGCACTTTTAACTCTGGGGAATCGCTAGTCTCCTTTTTTCTTTTTTTCCTCTTTGCGTTGAAGCGGCAGCAAGTCTGAGCCTGTCAGAGCAGAGTTCCCGTCTCATTCAATATGACACCTGAACTTAGCTTCATTTGAAATGTTCTGAACGTGTTAGGCTGAGAGCATGATTCAGGAAGGGGGGACGGGGGAAAGGCGCCGGCTTCGCTCTGCTGTGGATTTATAACATTTTCTCTGCAGGGGAAGAACTTACTTGGGCTGTATTTTAATGTTTCCTCTGTGACAAGTTGCACGAGGCTGGAATTTATTCCCCCATAGCGCTCTTAGGGTCGTCCTTAAGATCCGTTCGCCATTATTCAAAACTGCCCGCAAAACTTCAGTTAAAACGGTTCTTGAAATGGGGAATAAAATATGCAGCGAGGCACAGGTCAGGAAGACCTTCAGACCGGTAAAGACGAGGCGGACTGATTTGACATTCCCAGCTACTCTACTAGGCACATGTTACTGGGCCGGTAAAATGGACATTCAGGCTTGGAGACTGGAAAATTTTATGGCTCTGTAGGGTAATGCCGTTCTTTTCCCCTAAATGGTTCTACATTTAACACCTGTTTTATGTTTATATGAAATAGTAGGTGTATTGCATAGGGCTACATAGCAACACGGACAATATTGGTCTAGATTGATCAATCCATCCATCATCCATCCATCTTCCACAACGACATATCCAGTGCAGACTCGATACGCATCTAGATTTCCTATTAAAATGGTTTTCCATGCTTGTACCTGAACCTGTTTGATTGATCACTAGGCAACGCGATCACATTTTTAAACAGTCTTCCTTTTAATCACATTTGGCATTTTAATGCTTGGCTGATAATGGAACGATCATTTGCTCGAAATGGGCACGCCAGAAATTCGCCAGTTAACCCGGCCCCACAGGCTAGACATGCCAAACGTTGACGCAACAAGATGGCCACACTTGACCGAATATTACCCAGAATCATAGCGATGCTGTAAAACATCGCTCATCTGTCAAAATAGGGGAGCAGACAGACCTAAATGGGGGGAACTAATAGATTGAGTGTGGCCTCTAACTGAGCCGAGCAAGTAGAAATTAATTTCAATTACATAACAGGTGTTATTGTAATCAAGTTCGTTAATAAAGCAGGTTGGGTTTTCTGTAAGTAAATGGCCTGTGTCAGCATTTAGCAAATCTCATTGCTAATTGAAAAAAAGGCATGAGCAGTGACTCGAGTTAGTCAAGCGGCATGTAAATCCAATTACAAAAGTAAATGTCAATAATGCTTGGCAGGCCACTGATTGGTTTAGCGGTTAGCAGGCCATGCAAATGGTACTGGAAAAAGCAGCTACTGTATGTGTCCGTCCTGTTTACATTACACCCTAAATTATGGTTCGGCCACATCTTGGCCGGACCTCGAGCCTTCTCTGGCAGTCCTCAGGATGATAAATTGGACAGGCTGTCACCGTGACAACTCAGTAGCATTAGCGCTAAATGGCCATTTAGCGCTATCTAGCCCTGGTTCTGTTTCATTTCTGACTTGTATTTGGTCACAGAATGCGTCTGGTTACAGCCTATTTGGCTCATTAAGACTTCTGAATGGTGAGGTTATGCAGTTGGTAGGATTAGAAATCAGAGAGCTAGTGGAGTAAAATTTAAAATTACCTGCTAGCTAACACGTTAGTCAAAAATGCTTAATTACCCGTCTGTTACCTCGAACTGCATATCCAGCAGAGGGCTGCTGAGGGTCTCGAGTCTACTGCAGGAAGCACAGGGTACAAGAGAGGAGAATACCCTGGACAGGATGCCAGTCCCAAAATGTCCAATTATATTAAAGATATTCTTAGCATATTAGCATCATGTTAGCACGATGATGATTCTAAAGTGACAGAAGCATGAGGTAAAGCCATACACCTGCAATAACCGTACTTTAAATGGATAAATTCATGTCTGGCACTTTTTCCTCTCAGATTAAAATGGTAATTCACCAAAATCATGTTCACAAACGCTGTAAATCCTAGGCCAATCGCCTTACTGGTGAGGCCTGCGATGAACTTATTTCTTTATCCATATTAGTGACATCCGGAGATTTTATCAAGCTTTCGACTCCACAAGACACCTGAGCCGGCGCGCGGTTTCCAATTCTGAGGGACGATCCGTAAGGGTGACTTGTCATTCAGAGCGCGCCGGCTCTCCAGCCTCGACCCGGGACATAAAAATTCAATCACAGATTCTGTCTTCACTGCTAATTTCACAGCGCGATTCAATAAAAATCAACGTATGAAATCAGAACCGCCTTACTGACTCTAATCCCCTCAAAGGGGGACGTGTCTGATACCTTTGCGGGAGATGGCGCTTCTTTTTTTATTCGTTTGTTTGTTTTCTTCTTCTGACTCGGAAAAGGCAGCAGCACGCCTGTCTGAGCTGTATGCAAGATTGATCAGGGTGGGGGGTGGGGGGGCGGAATAGAGGGAGTGAGGTGAATGTAGAATGAAGGAGCCTGAGAATGAGGTGAGTTTTCTGGAAGCGGCTCCCATTCAGTAGGTCGTTATCTGCCGTCGAAAGGAGGAGGTTCCCATGGTCTTATCAGGGGGATAAAGACCCGAGATGACTGACAGTCAAGACCTCGGAGGTCTCCGAAGCGTTAAGGCTGGTTCATACTTCTCTGCAGAAGCGCAACACTTACGCATCCACTCTGCGTATGCGGACATGGAAATGTTCATAGTTCTCTGGTCAAGCCGCGTACTTTGCACATAAGCACAACACGTTGTACTTATATTTCTATTAATAATAATAATAATGTAGGGTTTGCAAACTACCCCAACGCTCACCAAAAGCATCCGTGTTGGTGTTTAAATTGGACGCTAGTGAATTGTTCACGCGCAGTGTGTCCAAAGCTAAGGGTGCAGGCATTTGTCCGCGGAGAAGCGTGCGGAGAAATATGAACTAGCCTCAAGTGTGACGTAGCCTCCATCTTAACTGTTTAGCCTGTTTACAAACAGGTGGGGAAAAAAAACGTTTTTCGAGAGGGAGCGACAATGGGTGGTTAAGCCGAGAAAAAAGCAGATTAATCAAGGTTAGCGGGTATTAAAGCGATGAACAAAGAGAGTCCTGATTTTCATCATTTGTGAAGCAGGGCAGGGGGCGGCCAGACGCCTGTTGACTGTGTATTTTTTAAACCGCTGACACGCCCCCTCCGAGGTCTTTGCCCCGGTGATAATCTGCTGGACCGTAATTATCTACTGGCCACATTCTACATGGACACAAATCCCCTGAATCCCGCCTTCTGGGGTGGCCTTCATAACACACTCACAGCCCTCTCTCGCATTCAACGCGCTCCGTCATAATGCGTCTACGGAACTTAGTAAAGCTTTTGTGATTTTCGGTTCGGCAGGCAATTTTACAATTCAAATGTTACACAGCTTACCAAAATATTTAACACAATAGTAAGATCAATCCCACTGAATGTTTATACCTTAACATTAAATAAATTTAGTTCTGCGGGGCTTCTGAAATCACCAGGAAAAATGGTACACATTGCGATTTAATTCCTCCTGCTGGCTTTTCTCCACAGTGATAGAAGAAAATCAGAATTTTTGCAGCTCTGGAACAGATCATCAGTATCCATGGCCTGTCTCACTATCGTCGGAGGCGCTTATTACTGAGAATTTGTGTCGATCGCAGAGCACGGCGTGATAATGGGCGTCTAACGTCCCCGCTGATGCAGAAACGTCACGGTAACGTGACCGAGAATTGCTAGTGTCATTGCATAAACAGCCACAGGCTGGCGGCTGTGTTTTCTCTGAGCAGCATAAGAGATTATCATCTAATCTGATCTCCACTAAGCCGGAAAGGTCAGAGCTCAGCCAGTGACGTGAGATTGATGCTTAAAGCCCAGCACTGTCACTGACATTATCTGAAAAAATAAAAAACACACTTTTCACTGCAACCATCGTATAAAAGGTTACGGAAATGTATGGACAGAGGGCTAAATGAGGAAAGGTTGTATTTATGGTGCATGTGCAACTTCACACTGTTCATTGGCTGGCAAAGATTGGTTTTCATTAACACAGGGATGGTGCATCTTTCTGTACACAGCGACTTTATTGCAGCCGTGTTAAACCTCACAAATAAGTCAGGGCAGATCATGCCTGCTGTCGCATTCATATATTCATGCATTTTTTGGAGGGTAGGAAAAAAACGGTTTATTTTTGGAGCTACAGGATACATTTATATTCTTGATTATTATTTCGCCTCTGGGATAGTTTATATGTATGTATCTCCAGTCCCTCATTTATTATTTACAGATCCGAGCCACTGATGAGGGCTAATTAAACGACGGAGAAGGGATGCGATTGGCAGCGAGCACGTCCACCTGTGATGAGCATCTGCTGGACCAGCCGGGAGTAGCCCCACCCCCTTTTGCCGCTACATTTCAATGATGTTGCCGTGGATCCCGCAGGGTCCACCTTCACACTATCTGGGCCCGGCCGGTCATACTCTATGGCCGCCAATCAACAGGGTGGGAATTTGTCAAGTCCATGTTGCGCCGATAGTGTTAGTGAGGCAGGTTTTAGGGAAGGGAGAGAAAATCCCAGAGAAAATATGATGGCCGGACCTAAGATTTTCACAGGCAGCGGGTGGTGACAGTGAAGGCTGTCAACTTGCAGGGCAGACGATCTATGGTGGGCCCCTGGTGGGGGTAAATGGGGAAGTGGGTGTAGCAAAACACAGGTAATCCTCCTCATCCAGGCAGCCAACTACACGTCAACGTGGAATCTTTGGAGTCCCGAGGCACAAGCGCTTAATTCCGCTCCCTACCCCTTTCTGATAAACAGTTAAAAACTTTTTCGACCGTGGGCAAATAAACCTGTTTTCTCGTTTCAACACTTGTTGAGCTGTTTTCATATTAAATCTTGCCTTCAGGACAAATGGCATCAAAGATTGAAAATTCCGCTGCCATCTTCCATCTCAGCGGGTAACACTCCCCATACATCTGTTCCTGTTGAAATTGATTCCTCATGACATTCTCCCGCTCGTGGGATTCGGGGATCGATGTTGGTGGGGAGGGCCTCACAGAGTCAAACGAGCCATCGGCGGGGTTAACAGACCTGCTTGGCGGATATGGCGCCAGGCTCGTTCATCATCTATTTGTCATTCACACCCTAACAGACGGCTGCTGAGAGGTCCCGCCCCCTGGCCGTGATTGGTGAGCCCATGGAGGAGAGCTTGTGAAAACGGATAGGGTAGGATGATGGAGCTCTTTGGGATGGGAGCGGTTAGTGATTATGAATGAATTGAAGGCCTTTAGGTTTAACAGAGAAGGGACGTAGCTCCACCCAGCAGGGCTGTAAATAGGGATGAAAAATGGGGCAATAACCTCCCCCTCCCCCACCACAGTGGGTCTCCGAGAATATGGCAGGTGAAGCCTCACACCAGCACTACACTCCGCCAGCGTGGCCTCTGATGCGGAACAGACACCCGTTCCGGACGCGCTCTGGCAGGAGACTCGGAATTCCGGTGGGAAAGTCTTCCTCAACCTTGAGCGTCGGCGCCTCAGCCCCGCCCCCCGGTGGCTGGGACGCGTGTTTTCGCGCGTTAAATTGTCCCGCGGAGGTGACGACGGGAAGTACCATCCGTGGATAATGAGAGCGCCGGATGATGAATTGGATGTCAGAGTCGATTGTGCTCCTAATGCCAACACCGAGGCTCCGAGATGAGCTTTAATTGTAAGGTGCCGTTTCTCCTACTGGCGAGGAGGCTTCAGGGTCTTGGTGATAATGCGTAACCGTCGCTGAGCAGAGGTCATACGGAGCCTTATGAAAACACAGATACGAGCTGAAAGTAGCAGTTTCATTTCTTCTTTTTTCATTTAGTCTAGAATGGAAACTGAACTGTTTCTTCAGCAGAAAAAATATATAGATGCCATGATCTTGCATAATAATCCACCCATCTGTTTTCTGACCACTTTTTCCAGTACAGGGTGGGCATGCAGCCTATCCCAGGCAGCACAGGACAGGGCACAACCAGGATGGGATATAAGTCCGTAGCTGGGTTGCCAGAAAAATGTATAAGAGTAAAATACACACAAATTTTAACTGCAACCTTCGCCAGAAGAAGCATGAAGGTGGTCAGATGAATGGAAGGATACTGGAGGGCTGTATGTCATATATGTACATTCGGTTGTATATCAGATGGTAGTGACATAATACTGGTATGTACCCATAATCCTATTCTTTATGTTTATCCTTGCATTTTTTACTCCATAGCAATATTACCATTAGCATTACCATGCTATTGACACAGCATTTCGAGGTAACAACATAAAGCGGTGCCCGGCGTACGAGGCGTCGCTGCTGGTGTGGCGTCTTGGAGATACGGCGAGGGACATGACACAGGAATTGCAGGATCCTGCATCTTAATACAGCCCCAGGCCGAGACGGAATCAGGTGGGGGCCGTAATCATTTTTGCCACACAAGCGAGCTACTGGGCCCCCCTTCAGTCCGAAGATCCTAAATGTTTATTTCATTTCATTTCTTGCGGCAAACTTCCGGCTGGAAAATGGAATTGGATTCCGGAAAGGCTATACGGGCACCAACGGAAATGCCTTATTTTTTCCAATTTCTTATACAGCTGCGTTTGCTAAACGGCGATCTGAGGTATCAGCAAGGGGATTGCCGAGCGGCCGCGGTGCAACCTGCAATTCAGATGCCGTCAGTTCACCTGATTGGGTTCACTGCCATTAAAGGAACGAAAAGTTTTACGCCTCGCCTTCAAAATATGCTGTTTGCTTAAATATTTATGCGTTTAAGTTAGCCTAATTAGCCATGCGCTGGTCAAGATCGACACTCACATTGAAAGGATCAAGAATTCAGATACAATATGTTATTTTGAAAGGGAAAATTACAGATTCTGCCATTTTACATTCCAGACTGTGACAAACTGGACATACAAATGGAAACAAACCATCTTTCTAGTTCTTATGTTCATTTAAACTTTTACTGCATGTATTAGTCACTATGGCACTCATATAAATAGAACAAGATGGGAATGGATGGATGGATGGAAATCAGAAAAAGGAGGTTATAGCAGCGATTAAGAGGTTGGTTGAATCTAAAGAGGATAACAAGTCTTCTGGACTTACTAGTGTTTTCCTTTTTTACATTTTCCTCATTATTTTGGAAAGTTCAGTCACTAAGGCTCATCTGAACAAAATGGCTGCCGGTGTGTCATGGGGGAGGGAGGAGGTCCCTGGACTTTGGCCATTGGCTTGAGGAGCAGTACACCAGACCCATCCCTAGGAGGCGCCGGCGGAGCGGCCAGCCAAGTCATACTGGCCAGTGTGTAATATAGCTATGGACCGGCACCAGGGATGCAGTGTGGACGTGACCCAGTGTCACCCCCAGTCGAGATGCGCGGCCTTTGCTGAGCTTCTCGTGAACAGCGCCATCCGCAAGCGGTGAGCTCAGAAACCACGTCTGGTAATCCAGTCTCATATTCTACCTGCTCTGTTCCATTACAGATAACTAGCCAGTGTTATTTGACCAGTGTTATTTGACCAGTGTTGACCGATTGTCTCCTGGAATGAGGAAGTTGAACAGGAAGTCTTCTGTGTGTAATTTTCGGAAGTTTCTAAGGAGCTGCCGGAGGCCAGCCCAGCAGTCAGACACTCTGG
>JAODLD010000049.1:5641377-5662398 GCA_026781065.1 Mormyrops boulengeri
ATGGGTTTTTGTTTTTTTTGCTCCGGGGTGGCCGTCCCGTGAACAAATCCCAGGGTTTAATTAACCCCGTCCCCCCGGCCCTCCATAAGCACCCCCCCCCCCCCCCCCCCCCGCCCAGGTGCATGATGGGTAGACCTGAGACCCTCGAACTCGCCAGATGCACTGTCACTTAGATACTTAGCTGCTCCGGACTCGCTGGCGTCTGTCAGTGGCCCCTGTCTGCTCAGAAACAGGCTGCAGAGAGAGGCTGTGACCCATGCCCGTGCCCTGTCGCCTCTCGGTGCCCCCTTTGACGGAACGGGGAGTCCAGGCTCACCGGGAAGTAGAGGATGTGCTTTTGGTTCCAGCAATAGAGCGCACTGGGAAAGGCATGCCTAGGGCTCCAGCAATGAGCCAAGTTTGCCGTACAAAATACGCATCGCATATCTATCTTTGTATGTATGTATACCCAGGACATACCCATAAGGACACCAATGCATCAAATCTCACCATATCTTACAGTGAAATTTGTTGTTACGGTCTGTCCGCGCTCTCAAACCAATATCGGCATCCACATGTATATATTACAACAGATCCACAGCACAATTTATTGGCTAGTAGGTGTTAGCTGCTACGCTGGGGCTTCTGGGAATTCTAATGGGGATTAACTGTAGCTGCCGCTCAGACCCACAACTTGTTTATTTAAAGTATTCAGAATTAAACATTCAGCACCTGCCTACTGTTAAATTAAGATGCTGATCGCTTGTTGCCATGATGATGCGAGATGATGCTGCTTCCTTAATTAAATTCTGGGAAGGGAGTAAGAGTGCTGGAGATGCAGTGCTGCAACCTTCACGTGAAACTCTGTCAGAAGACCCCCTTAAACTCCAAGATCGGCTATTATTACACGATACCCAATCAGCCTAGAAGGTTTGATGTAGAAGAAGCGAAAAGCATGAAAAGAACTAGCCTAGACATGTCTTCTCTGTTAGAAATCATAAAACGAAACCATTTAATTCTGATGTATCCTAAATGGACAGGTATCCTGTTCAGGGTGTATCCCAGCCTTGTGCCTGGATGGATGGATGGATGGATAAATAGATAGATGGATACATAGATAGCCTAGCAAGGCAGTCACCATGGAATTAGTACTGGGGGGAACCAAGGCCGTACTTGTGATATATATTTGGGGGGGGGGGGGGGTGTTGTGAGCATGTGTCCCCCTCAATATGTATTATAACTACGGCAGATAGATAGATAGATAGATAGATAGATAGATAGACTGATAGACTGATAGACTGATTTTAATTTAAGCCAATCAGAATCAATGTGCACCAATCAGCTTCCTACAAAATGTTTGTCAGCACTAAATCACAGCAGCACCAACAAGTGTCCCGGACCTGGGGGTGCCCTCCATCAGACAGACCCACTCATCCTGCCTCCAGTTCGGTTGACACCACTGAAGATCATCACACTGCATCGTATCACTGAATCACCGCTTATTTGATTATGGATTCATGCCCCAACTGCAGGCTCTGTATTACGCTTGTTGTCCAGAAGCAGCAGTTAGTATCTTGCTAGCAGGATTTTTTTTTGAACAATTTGATACCTAAACTATGTAATATAAAACAGGAAGACACATGGGCTAGGTGAAATTAAAAAAAAAAAAAAAAGAGGATGAAAGGAGAAAATTGTAGGCACAGCATAGACTACACAAAACAGGATGCTGCTGCACTCAGAAACGACAATAAGCACGATTTTATTCCGGGCATGTTTGCGGGATTACGAGCTTCCCTGCATGAAATCCGCTCCCCTTTTATGAATATAATATACGTTATTCATATCTCTCTCTAGGCAGTCGCTTGGAAACGTTTGGTCCCCATCTTTTATTCCGAAAAGCACGTCCCAGGCCTTTGACCTCGTATACCACGACTGAAATAGTTTGGAAACAGCGCAATGTGCTGGGGAATATAGCCCAGTCACACGGGGCACGTTAAATCCCATATGGGCGCGGAGGCAGGGGCCGACCGGGTAGGTGTAGCGATCGATAACGCGGACCTTTCCCTTGGTATCCGAGCCCAGCCTGTCAAGCCCCTCGAAGACCCGCCGTTGTGACGGTTTCCCGAAAGCGTCAAAGGCTAAAGCGACACCGGCTGGGGAAGCGGTGCCGTCTGCTGACTGCCGGCAGAAAAGAGGGGAGGAACGCGATCTAAGATATCGGTCTTACCATCCCCGATAGGTGAAACAGGAAATCCAAGTGTGTGGGGCGCTGCCATCCTGCACGCCTTGCAGACGTGATCCGAGCCCAATACTTCGGCGGCATGATCCTCAAACGAAAAACAAGGAATGAATGAATAAGACTTTAATCCGTAGTTTATATTACAATTTGTTTCGTCACCAGTTGGGAAAAATGTAATTTTGCTAATTTACGGTTAACCTATAATACCAGATAATAGACCTGTGTATTTAAAAAGGGAAACGAAATCCCTAAAATCGTGGTCAAAGAAAACGTCAGACATAACGTCACTCATTCCCAGCAACAAGACAGCACAATTCTTTCAAACTACTCAGAATTGCAAACTTCTATTAACGTTTTTTTTTCCCTTCATAATTTACGACCAAGATAATTCTGCTGTAATGCTTGTCAATATTATGGCAATTTCTAGAGAGGCTTAGGCGGCGCGCTTATCTGTTTCCCGAATAAGCTCCCGGAGTACCACACGGTGCCTTTCCTCTCGGCTTTAGCTTTCATCCATTCTCCGGGAGCAGAGCAAAGTTCAAAAGAATTACAATAATCTACAGACTTATAGCTCACAGACAGCAGCATTAAGAGGCGTTTGTACTCCGGCTCCTTGGCAGTTTTGCAACGGAGTCTTCAGATTTGGAGAGCGGGGCTATTCTGTTATAATACTGGGCTCTAAAGAAATGAACTCCACTCCAAACGTCTCAAGATTAACAGCTGAGAGCTGGAAAGACTTCCCGTGCCACTAGGGCCATCTCCGTATTGCCGTCACCCGCTAACAAGGTAATTCTGTCCAGCGGGGTATCATTCATCATTCTCACGAATTACAGTATACAGATGTTGGCCCGAGAAGCGCTTGAAATCAGACAAGTACCCGTCAAGTGCCTCCGGATCGGTGATGACAGAATGGTAGGTAAACGATCTCAAAATAAGCGCCGAAACAGGAGATGACAAGACCCTTCATCTTCTTGATTGCCGTTATTTAAAATCTGATTTCCGTGCCATGCGCAATATGTAGATGATGAATTATAGAAATAAAATAATATTTTCCACGCTGGGCTGTTTGTGACGAGCCGACGGCGTATATATAACCTCATTTTAAAATTATGTCTCTTTAAAGAAATAACTTTATTTACATCCTCAAAGCTATGGAAGTGATCGAGTTAAAGCAAATAATAGCCAGAGTTCTCTGATTACCTCATCTGTCTTGACGTTAATATGCGGCGGGGCTTTGCAGTAATTTTTAAAATTCTCCATCCCAGCCAGTAAGAGCCGAACTAGAAGCTAACGGGAAATACCCGTACAGTACGCCGTTTGGCATTATTACACCAAAGCTAAGTCAAATGAAGCACCCAATGAGACTAAGTAAGAGCCAGGTGAGTAACGTAAGCCGCGGCCTCCGCTTTAATATAGGGAACCCTCGCTTTATTTGACCAAAAATACCATGGAAAATAATAATAAACAGTCATTTGTACAACAATAATGGAAAGCTCAATATTTTCTTACATTTTTTATATGGATTAATGTTTATTGTGTATTCCTTGTATTATTTTACTGACTTTTCCCACTGACTTAAAATGTTAAATATGCCATTGAAAGATATATGCATGTGATCAGCCCAGTTCTCTTTGCATAATCATTACTGATTATCTAAGATGTTAAAAATGTATCCCTGGGGTACAAATGATTGAAAACTTGACTAATCCACAAAAACATTTTTATTCCTCAACCCAGCTCCTGGTGTACAGATTTTGACCTCACTTCCTGCCAGGCCGGCCACAAGATCGGGATGGACCTGACTTCCATCGGACCTGACCACTGGACCCGACTTCCATTGCTTTAACAAATTCCAGCTTTATCAGAGGAATCTAAGCTTAAGACTAAAAGTCTAAAAACCAGTCTGAAGGAAGGAAAACAAGTAATCAATGGCTCAAAATTAGACGCACACGCTGATACCGTCAATCCCGACACGTCGGATCTTGTCGCGTTCTGATGGATTCCGTAACCCCGCCCCTTTGCCAGACCCCACCATCTGCTCTGAAGGCCATCTCCGCCTTAAATGTTGCTTTGACTAACGAGCAAACCGGTCCCGCAATTACAATAGCTCTCCTTTATTAGACTAGCCAAGAAGAAACTAAAACACTGAAAGCCCTAGTGTCGCATAGATTGCGACAGAGCTCTAGTAGGGGGTCAAAGCATGATTGCTTCAAGGGAGGATGTGCCCATTTGGGTGATGAATCCTCCCCTTACCCCCACCCTGCACAAGAATAACCTAGCAAACATCCCACTGATTTTTCCACAGAAGCACAGTGTTTACAAGAGGGGGCACCGATACGCTTGCTTCCTCGGTTCCTCCCAAGCCTGACTGCGACTCCTGCAGCCCACTTATCCTGTCCCAGGAGGCCACCTCCCGGCCCGTGTTGTCCTACGTTATCTCGCTTGGCTCTTCTGCTGATGCCGGCGCTGGCAACGAGTATCAACGAGCCAGAATCTCCCCTTCCTTAAAGAGCACAGACTTCCTACTACAAAATACCTTGCCTTAGTAACAGAATTGTATAAACACACAGATTTATTTGTATTTTTCTGATGGTCTAGCTTCGCTCTGCATTATTGAACTGACAGGCACATTTTTATTCAGAAACTGACTCTGTCTGTCTGTCTGTCTGTAATCAAAACATGTGATGTGAAAGTGGAGTGTTTTGCATCACTTTAGCAAAATCATTTGTCATGAGGAACATGGTATTTTCCATCGTTGTTTCACAGAAGGGCCAATGCTCCCGCCCCACTTTACCTTTAGTGTGGTCAACCAGCCCACTCCGTTGCACAGAGATTGCAACACGCAGTTTCAGAGGCTGTTAAACCGTGTCAGAAATGATTATAACACTGTTACCCGGGGGGGGGGGGAGAGTTCCACACCGACGTCTCCTGAGAATCAGCGGCGTTTCTGTTCTGTACTCCGTCCCAAACAATGCTTGGGCCTTGCTGACGGCCTAAAACCGGAGTCTCCAGGAAGGGAACGCAACCGGGCTTTTCGTCCTAATGAGTAAGATGCTAAGTGAGTCACGCTAATTTGTCATCGAGTTAATTACACAGAAGGCTTAAGGGAAAAAAACAGAGCTGCCCATTAAATGGGGAATGCGAGGTAACTCCAGCGATCACTAATTAAAATATTATTAAAATTGCAGTGATATTGCACGCACGTATCTCTACAACAGCTTCATATGCATACGAAATCCAAAAGGCTACATCTGCAATAAATAAATTAAATTTATGGCGAATTTTTAGTTCTACTGTAGTTCTAGGACATGCATCTCGATTTTTATTGCCTGCTCCACCTTCTTAATTAACGTGCTCTAAAAAGAAAGTGAACAAAAAAATGCATATTGTGCAATGAGTGTATAATCTTAACATTATTTAAGGCTAAAACAAAATGTTGTTTTTGGGCGCCGATCTACATGCTTGCGGACTGCCTCTCTTAGCGCGACAGCTAAAAATAATGAGAAGGTTAATTCCCTGTTGCAGAAAACCTGTTCTAGTCATTTTATTCGGGGCTGTTTTGGTGTTTTCAGGACATCGCATCTGCACCTTTATGGGAGCGGGAGAAGTGAGCCGCATGGTCAATGGAGGGTTATACAAAAAACATGGCGGATTTTTAAATTAATAAATGGAGGTGCTGTGGTTTTTGAATGGACTTTTTGCTTTTTTTGGTAGTGCTCTCTCTATTCTATCTGGGAAAAGAGGAAGCAAAGACGGAAAACCGGGAGGAGAGAAATACGGGAGGACGGTTGCATAATCTCGGAGTATTCGTATGTGTTGACTGAAACACAAGGTATTGGAAGACGCTGTGCTTTGGTGATCCCCAATGGGTTTGAATACACATCTTTGTCTCAGACTTTCTATTCCACCACCCTTCTTGGTTGGGGAAGCAGACATGAATGACACAGCAGCTTACAGAAGCTAAAACAGGGATTGTCTTTAAGCTCCCAAGCCCACAAACTCCCCAGTCGACTCCACACTACACTACGTGCACAGTTTTCCAACTGTACTTTTTCCAGAGTTGCCGAGTGACCATGAACATACAGAATTATTCATGTGCACGGGGCTGCGGTTGGATTTCTCTCTTTTCAAGTCTGACTATAATGGCCAGAAATATTATTAAATCACAACCAATCAATGACTGCGTGGATGAATCGTACTTCTGTGCATCACAATCAGGAAAGGGCCAGGGAGTAGGTTACATGATTCTTGACAAAAACCACTCAGACATTTGTTCATCTCTCCTTCATATTAAATTAACTAATAATTTTATTGGTCAATAATATTTGTCCATCCATCCATCTTCCTGCCACTTAACCCAACCCTACATTACAAGGGTCCCTCAACCCCAGGTGGCACAGTGGACAGGACAGACCCTGACATGGGCTGTTATGATTAAAAAATATAAATAATTTCTAAATCACTTTATGTTAAATTATGAAAACTTGTTTCATATTAAAGACAGATTTATTATCTTGATAAAAGTAAATTTACCTCAGATTCATTCCTGTCATGGAAACATTAATTTTGAATAATCAAATGGCAGTGTATTATCTAGTATATTTAATTATTAATAATAAAAATTAACATAATCATTTGAATGACCGTACAGCGCACAGGCTTTGATATGAACACGTTATCTCCACATACCTGGGAGAATAGATCTCATTCTCTTCTGAGCTGTCAATAAAAACACTCAGTGTGTGAATGCCATTGTTCACAGGAAGTCCAGGGAACCGTCTGTATTTGATCTCCAGTTCTGATAGCATCGGTATTGATTCAAAGTTGCCAAGGTACCGCATGGGTTAGGTGGGGCGCCGCTTTGTGTTTTTGAACTGCTCATCAGTGGAAGTTACACGGTATGCATTATGTGGGGGTATCTTCTGCTTTTGTCTCATAGGTTTGACCTGGATGCAGAGAACCTGAGGCTGACATGTGTTGCACTCTGGGAAGCATATTGTCCTTTTAGGAATTTTTCCTACTGAATTTCCTGCACCATCACAACCTTCCTGCATTTTCTCCATCTACTGTAGTTCTTGTGATGGATGATCGGGTGGTACAATAGCTTATAACAAGAGAAGTAGGCGTCTACTCCCGGCCACCATGTACCATGTGATCACAGTCTTCTTTGCTATTGGTCACTCTAGGATAACTGCCTTGAACAATCTGGTGGCAACACAACAGATCAGCATGAGTTTGCAGTGATTAGAACGTAGAAGGTGTGTGGTGAAAGGTCGTTAATTGATGCCAGAAGTGTGAATATGGGATGGATGGTGATCTCAAGCTCCACCCCTCTTTAGTTAAAAAAATCTAGTGGTGAAACATCACTTCCTGTCAGAGGACAATTCTTATATGTCATTGGTTGCCAGTGAAGATGGTTGTAAGGGCACAGGTGCCTTTTTTTGCGACTTTTGTTGGCTTGGACTCTTCAGTCCTCCTGAACATAATCACTGTCATTTTACCATTAGTGCCAGTAGAACAACTGCCCCAACGCATCCACTAGAACATAGGTTAAGCACTATTACAATAGTGCCACTATCTGTAAACGCAGATGTTCTGAATAAACTGTTTTTCGTTTGTTTTAAAATGTAAACGCGCTTTATCACAGGCAGACGGACTGAGGTCTGGAACCGGGAAAAAAATTCAAGACCTATTTGAACAGCCGTGTTTGAACTGGATCTATGAAAAGCAATATTTTTCATTCATTCAGTGGAACCGGTTATTTTAGAAGGTAGGCGCTACTTCCGGAGACCAAATTCTCAGTAGGCCGATACGCAGATTCTGTCGTTAGGTGGCTCCTTCATGAAAGACAGAACCCTTGTACCACTTGCCAACTCATGCTAGATTGCAATATTTCCGCTGAATAGCAGGCCACGCTTGAAAAGTTGTATGGCAGTGGGCTCCTTCTGCCAGAGCGTGCTTAGAGTCGCGAGCTCCATGTGCAAACCTCGTGCCCGGTGAACCTTCCTCAAAATACCAGGCCCCACGGTGGGCCGTAATTGCCAGTTCTTCCGACTCCGTGCCCTATAATTACTCAGGCAAGTGCGGCAGATGACAAATTGGGGGGAGAATCTAATATCGCAGAGGTCACGGTGCTGGCGTCTACGTTTCTGGGGCTCACGCCACTGGGGCCAGCACTGGGGGGAAGGACTGCCTGCCAAAGGTTGATTGCAAACAGAGGTTGTGCATTTTTAATTTAATTCTCGAGCAAAAGCTACCAAGTGTGAATGCAGCAATAGTGGCTCCTATTTATGTAACTGGACCTTTAATTTCCAGATAAGCTGACCTGATACAATGTATGCACAATAACAGGCCTACTGTAATAATGCATCACTAATAACCTTACGTTATAATAAATAAATGCCACAAAAAAAGGGAAGATAATGGAATATTACATGGCTTTTTGGTTCAAATCCATGCAAGCTATTTCTCTTGTGCGCCACTATTTGGTAAGAGTGCAAAATTTTGTAGATAGAAAGGAAAGATACATTTTTTGTTTGAAAGTATCTGTTAGTGAGAAACTGCCCAACGGAGGCCACTCATTGGTTGCCCGAAAACCAATCACGGGACCAAGAAGGAGACCCAGCACTAAATGCCATTTCTGATTCCACTAGTGGCAGTGGTCATATTCACAACAACAAAATAACATTTCAGTTTGCTTCAGAAAATGTGCTGTTCATGCACTGACAGCCACAGTAGTAAAACAGTATGTAAATACAAATTACTGCATAATAACAAGCTCGGAACACTGGCTATAAAAAAGCCTTTTGCTACAGTTTGCAAGAAAGCCTGCGTATATTAACTCCCTGGCAGCCAATCAGAATCTGCATTGAGCGGAACAACCTGTTGCCCATGGCGGATATGCTAAGCAGCCGCATTTGGTCCTGTTAGGGCCACTGTGGTAAAACACACAACAGTCATTTCGTACCCAACTCGGCGGAGACGGAAATCGGTCTTCCCCCTTAATAAATGGGGGCCGGCGCCTCTGGATTGCTGAATGGAAAACACGGAGCACGACACCCTCCAGGATTCACGCGGTAGGTCTGCTTCCGGAAACGCCCGTTATTCCCTCCTCAGCCGGAGGATTTTATCAGGCAGCGACGGCATTTTCAAAGTGCTTTTGAGATTAGAATAAATTGCCCATTGAGTAAAGCGTATCAATCCTTAACAAACTTGATGGTATCCCTTTCAGCTCCAAAGAGCTCAGACGACTGGGACCCCTGTCACTGACAGCTACTAAGCAGCTGAAATTTTAAACTATTTCTTTTTAAACCTCTCATTCAAAACAGATTTCTTGAACATTTTAAAGCACCTTCAGTGGGAGAGAACGTTTCTCAGAACAGACCTGGAAGAGACATATACTCATATTCATTGATGCTTAGTAACTTGAAAACAGGTTATTATTATTATTATTATTATTATTATTATTATTATTTAATTTACAAGGTCTCAATACAATGGTGACTTCTCGCCTTAGTGTATGCTTGACATCAAAGCTCTTTGAAAAACACCACATGACGGCATTATATGCTTATTATGGGATGTTGCCTGCAAATTACCACAAATGTGGTACCCTAGGAGGTGGCACTGATGGATCTCTACGTGTGCCCTTCCAGGAAAATCTATACTTAATAAGGACTCAGAATTAATCAGCAACACACTTTTACATTTTTTTTTCCCGAGGAAAAGCAGAGGCCTTTAAAGAAAAACAATATTCTATTCAGAGTGGAATATCAACACAGAAAATGAGTCCAGCGGGTGGTAAAATGTTTGTATACTTAACAAATAAAAAAGCATGGGCGAGTCGTACGGTTTTACAGACAGCGGGAGTCAAACAGGCACTTGGCATGCGTCAGTGGAGGTGACTCAGTATGTGCGTGTGTGTGTGTGTGTGTGTGTGTGTGCTACAGCTGAACAGACGCGGCTCAGGGTTGGATGGAGCCTGACGGCGTGCGACCAGAAGGGGGCGTCGAAATGCTGAAACTCACCAGCGCGCAGTACGTCTCCGGCGGGTCGCCGCACGTGATGTTGGGTGGGTCGACAGTCACCTTGACATACTTGGTCATGTCGGTGGCCTCCGGCTGGCACGCCATGTAATCCCAGCTCAGGCCGTCTTCCGTGTAGACCTGCGACTTGCACACGTCGTAGTGCCCCCACGCTGACGGGTAGTGCTGCATGGCGTGACCCACGCCCGCCCACACGACCTGCAGGGCCAGCAGCACGGCTGCGCACATGGCAGCCGCCTTCCCGTGCTTCCTGTCCGGTGGCTTAGTGGGCGTGTCGTTGGGGGGGGGGCGCCAGTCAAGCAGACAGACACGAGCGGAGCAAGCGAATTTTATACAATCCAGCCGGTGTTGAGGGGAGATCCCTGCAGCCACGCCTGCATGCCAACTTCCCAGTAAGGCTCCCCAACAGCCCGCCAGTAGGGGGCGATCCTTGAGGTGGACTCCGAACGCGCTGTCGATGAATAAACCACGGCTTCAGGTTTGTTGGCGGTCAGTCATCGTTTCTTCCGCCCCCGCCTGCCTTCTGCAATGAAAGGAAATGGAATCAAGAAATAAATAAGCAAACATCTTGCGGTGAGATCGTTTTCGACGGCGATGGAAAATTAGCAGGCGACGAGATCGAGGAAGGTCTTTCGCCTGCGTGTCAGGGCGGTGTTCTGCGTCCGTCCGGTCCCCATCAGGGGAAAACTTCATCCTTATACCACCCCCCAGCTCCACACCCCTATTTGTTTCCTGAGCCGTCAGAACGAAAGGAAAAAAGAATGACAGCTAGCTTCATCTTTTCGTCACTGCAGCACCAAACACAAGCTGAGCCATCCCACAGAATATGAATTTTTTAAATATCAAGGCTTGTTTTCTTTTCAAATATCCCAACAGACAGAGGGTCAGTCTGAATACAGCATGGTAGTCTATTTCATGTCAAGACAGACAAATAGCAGCTTCATGAATATTAAATAGGCAGTTTCTCTATTCTTTTTTTTCTCACCCCCTATTTAACTCCGAATTACAAATGTGATTTTGGTATATTTGCATATTAATCTCTGCATATTTGCATAACTTGTCTGTGTTTATTGAAAACAAAACACAATAATACAAAACATGTTCCTTTCGTGTATCTTTAGCTGGAAGGGGAACAGACCTACCCGAAGCTTCAGATGTAAAAATGAAATGGGGGGAACTATCAGCATTTATAAAAAACAGTCTGAATATATATATGCACCCATTGTCCATAACCTCCAATCCGGTGCAGGGTCACCATAATCACGAAGCCTGGGTGCTTGAACATAGGGGTACAGGGTGACCCTCGATGGGATGCCAGGCCATTCTACAGCAAAATCGATGGGCAACTTACAGACACAAAATCACCCTGCGGCATGTTTTGAGATTAAAGATGGAAACCACTGCAGGCACATGAGGAAGGTGCAAAAATCTATGCCCACAGAGCCAGGAATCGAACCCGCAGCCCTGGAGGCATGAGGTCAGAACACTACCCACTGTGCCACTCTAATCTCCGAAACAGCCATATTTCACACTGGGTTCTGATACCAGAATCGTCCCAGAACGAGAGTGGTCAGCTCCGTGACACGACCGGCACCTTCCTGCGGTATCGTTTCCACGGCTACATTCCAAGGGGCCTCGCACCGCTTCGCGGAGCCCTTGCGTCACGTCCCCAGCTGGCCCCCTCGCTGGGAAATTTCCGGCGCTCCACTTTTTGCCGGCGTGCACCGTTCCGAGTGATCCCGTGGCAGGATCTGTTTATTTTAAAGCCCCTGTTCCTGTCCGTTCCCCGAAGGCCGCGGATGTTTCTGCATGCCCTGCCGACCCCTTGCTCTGCTCCGTCCTCTCTCCTTTATGACACACCCTCCCGCTTCTAAGTGTATCACCTGACCAGCCGTTCGACAGGGGACGCATCGGGGGGATCTGTTCTAACAGGGGTCCGCCCACGTGTCTCCCACCCTGCTTAAGGTAAATAATAAACGTTGTGTTAGAATAATGGCTGCAAAAGAGGTCGTGTTTTTTTTTTTTTTCTATCTCACTTACCTCCTTTTACCCACTGTGCTTATTTATCAGGACCTGGATGCTGGGCAACTGCACGTGAAGTTAAGTCCTTATCCTGCGGCTACAACCAAAAGAAGCTCTCGGCTTTTCCATGAATTACGCTGCACCCCCAGCCCAAACATGAGTATCCTATATAATCCCAGCACACAATGCCAGCTGAGCGACAGACCAAAAGTCTGTACCCCGCCCCCCCCACCTCAACCGCAGCGCTCACCCCCTTCCCGCTAACAAGCTGTGATGGAAGAAATACATATATTTCGTCATCATTTATTTTACTGCTGTTTGGCGCACAAGGGCTAATTTGCATAGATTCACATAATTTGACTGACCTGGAGCTAAATTCAGAAGAAGCTTGTTTTAGTTTAAGGTCATTTCAATATGTGACTGCACAACTGAAGCCAATGGTAAGTCATCACAATGTAGGATAATATACTTTTATTGGTAGGAATATTGGGGAAAATTCATGCAACAAATCTATAACTCAGTTATCCCAGCTTTTAATGATTTTTTTAAAGAAATCTTAAAAACCCTCATATTTTGCTTGTATATAATTATTCTAAAATGTGTTCTGTTTCTTGGGCAGCCTCCATCCATCCATCCATCCATATTCAAGCCACTTCTGGTTATAAGTTTCATTGTCTTGGACAACATCCATCAGAAAAATAATTATACAATTGACCCGTCCATGTCGTTAAAGTTAGGATGTGGACCCCGCATAATCTGGAAAAATTGCACAAATTTTATGGCCCCCTTAGCGAGCAAAGCAAAAAGATACAAGAAACACGACACACAAAGGTCACTGCGAGATCACTGCAAGATCACTGCACAATATCATGAGAGAGGCTGCCGTAAACTCACTTGGCATTCTTCAAACCAGCACTCTATGCATTTTTTATGCATTTATGAGTTCCTAAATTTTTTGTGTGTCGTCTGCTGGCCTTCGCATAACTCCCAAAACCTCCCATTTAACTTCTTATGCCGACCCCGCGATAAATCACAACCGCAGTGGGGAAAGTCGTGATGCAGAAAGGTCAACTATAATTTAAATATGTATCTATCCCAAAAACAGTGCTCTTAAGCTACGCCGGGCATGCTGATGGCACCATGCTTATTGTGGAAAATGAAGATCTTAAAATGAAAGTGAAAGAACTGGGTGAAAAATGGGACTAGAGCCCAATGTGAAGAAAATAAAGGTTATGACCTTTGGCAGATAGAGAAGTGAGGGTACAGGTGGCCTTTGGTTCTGTGGAGCAATAATCAACAACGAAGGCTCGAGACGTCAGGAAGGATGTGGGAAAGGGTCTGGAAAAAAAGTCTTCATACTGTAAGAACTGACCTATCCTGAAGAGCAATGTTCAGAGCTCAGTATCTTCTGACTCTTAATGGCTGTGAGAAATGGACAGTGAAGAATCTTGACAGGAATGGCACCAATGCCTGGAATTTAGTGCTGGCAAAGACTTTAGGACCTTAAGAACGCTATGGACCATGAGGCCAACAAACAAGCAGATTCTTGTTTAAATCAATCCTGAGGCTTCAGCACCAGACTGAAGCTGCCTGTTTTTGGTGAGGGAATATTACGGGAAGGCCCAGAGCACTGGAAAAGACCATAACGCTCTGAAAACTTCAACATAGAAGAGGAAGAAGATGACCAGCAACAAGACAGGTGGACCCAGTCATCACAGCAATGAATATCTCTTGGCAAAGTCGACAAGACAACAAATAATAATAGTTAAACCAGCAGATTAAATTTTAATCACAAGTTACTGAAGCTGCGTAGCACTTGGTAGCCTGTAAAGTATTACTGCAGAGGTAAACACCGTCCATATGGGATTGACTAACCTGGGTCTGCAGTGTAATTAATAGTCTGTGGTTACCTACATTGTGCTGTAGCCTTAATTATCCTGTTAATTTGCAGACACCTTCTCTAATTCTCAAATGCTGAGGGATTATATCTGTACCAGGGGGTAACAGCTCCAAGATGGGAGGCACGGCGTTTGAGCTTTCACCAAGTTAGAATTAGCGGTTATTTTGGGAAAAGTAAGTCAGTACCAAAGTACAAAGCACACAGAAGGAAGATGTCGAGCTCTATAATTATAATTTCTTTTCAGGTGTTAACCATTATCATATGTTTCCTATATTAAATTAATATGCAAGTTTATTTATTTAAAGGACATCCAGTTTTGAAAACCATGTTCAGTCCAAAATGGAGGTCAGTGAAAACCACACAGGTGCCACAAGGCTTGTTCATATACTGAAAAATGACTTGCAGGTAATTTTAACACCATTTGAACATTATCATACTGGTGGTGCTAACTAACTACATGGCAAACTGAGATATATGTGAGTCCACCTCCCATTTTTTGGGGCAAACTCATATTTCTCCTCATTGGTTTGTCTCAGATTTCCAAATATATATTAACAGATGCAGCGGGGCATTAATGAGAGGATAAAAAACTCATCCTAGGATAAAAAACGGGTTTCTGTATAGTGTGCGTCCATTCATTAGTTTCTGGGTTTGAGACACTAAAGGTAAAATAAGTAAGAATGGGCGCAGGTGCACACACCGACACGAGCTCGCACTCGCAGAGGCGGGCTGCTGCCTCTGGCCTGAGACCCCGCCGTAACACGCGCGGCGGCTCACTTTCACAGGCGTCTTTGTCTGCCTCGCCCCAGCCCCGAGACTGCCCCCTTCTGAACCTCCAGCCCGCTGGCCATAAAGTAACCAGATAATAACCAGTGGACGGATGGCTCTGAAGCTCCGAGGATCCCGAACGGCTCCTCCGGGCCTGCCACTACGGCTATTTCAGGGACATCTGGTGGCCTGCGAGGTCCCCGCGGTGTGCGTGAGGCTTTATCTCTTGGTAAGATCCCATCTGCTTGAAGCTGAGATGACGTGAACTGTGTGCCCTACTGGCGCTGGACCTCGGATTCGGAGCGTGAGTGGGAAACGTTAAACCCAGATATGACGTCCGCGCGTGTGTGTGTGTGCGTGCGCGTGTGCCTGTGTGCTCCTGACATCACCGATCCCCAGGACGCCCAAGGAAGCAAGAATGAGGCAGCCAACTTGCGCAAAAGCCCCTCCCCCAAATGCTGGCACCCCCCAATCAGCTCCCAAAGGGATACCCACAGCATTTTCCTGCTTCTTAATAAGCCAATCCATTAACACACTACTGATCCCTACGCACCCCAAAAAGCGACGTGTCGACTCTTGTTTAGTGCGTCCCCCCCCCCGAACTCTGAAGGGTACCACGTACGACTCTCCCCCAGCCGTGTTTTAGTTTTCATTACTTCTCTCCTCCAAAGCAATAAAACAGAAAATCAATGTGAGCGAGTTGTCATGGCAAAAGGAGGAAAAAAATGGATTTTTAATGTATTTCTGTGGAAAGCGTCCGGATTCACATTTTTCAACCCTTAATGGAATTCAAGACATCCATGACTAGGAAAGAGGTCAAAAAGCACTCCGACTAAAACTTAAAATATTAAACTTAAAACATGCAGATGTAACTCTAACAACCTACGACACTCTAAGAGAGATGATGCAAAACGGACACAGAGGATCTGGTAGCTGCACTGAGAGATGGTGATGGCCGGAGATGGTCTGGCTGCCGGTCCGTAATCCGATATGATTCACAGCGTCGCCTAACTTTATAGACGTAACATTAACATAAATCACATCGGTTGGGGCTAGGACGGGTCCGCTCCGGAGCAGCGAGACAGGAGCAGGGAGTAGACGATAATGGAGAGTTAGGATAACGGGTGGGGCAGCGGGGATCACAGGCCCTGGCTCGCTGTCATGTTTACAATTCAGATAAGACCTCTCCAACCATTATTCTGCACTTGGATTTCATTATCGCGGCGAAGAGCTCGCGTAGCTCGCACCGCATGCTAACGAGGGGTTGCGCCTCTGCGCTTGCCCTTAGATTCGTTGACTCAGGGTCACCGGCGGAAGGGCTGTCTCGATACAAATTTGATGATCCCACAAGGGTCCTGGCCTCACCCCAAACACTAATATTCAACATGTTAGCATTAGCTTGACGCTAGTTAGGCCCTACATTTCTGCTCGTAAACCTTCACAGCCTAAGTAATGATGGGATCACGTATGTATTTCTACCGACTAGACATATCACTAACAACATATCTTTGCCTAATTACATTATAATGCCATCATTTAATCAATTTTTATTTTCATGAATGATGATTATAGTTGAAACGTAGCATCATTGCACTTCTGTGATAAGGAACGATGTCGTATATCTGAATAACAGTGACGCATTATCCAAAAAAAAATGGTTTCTTCTGCAAGCCCTGGGGGGTCAGAGCGGAGATGCTGTCGCCGGAGCGATGGTATCGCCGGGGAGACGGTATCGCCGGGTCGATGGTATCGCAAAGCATCAGTGGTCAAGTGGAGCAAACAAAATGTAATGGAAAAATGTGTGTGTGTTGCTAACAAAAAGGAGCACCTCATCTCGACTCTGTTTCCGGAACAGCAGTGGGGGGCGGGAGGGCTTGTTTAGGCTTCAACGATAACCAGCGGCCAGCGTAGCTTTCTGGAAATTTCCGTCACGACTGGCTTCCCGCTCAGGTACGCTCTGCTTTTCAAAAAGGCTACCCGGCTGAAATGGCGCACGTCTCCATCCCAGCTCCGTAGCCCGGCACAGACGATACTTTCATATTCCCAGTCTTACACCATGACTGGATAGTATCACAGACATGGCTTTCATGTTTTAACCACTGAGGTGGTGTGAGGCCTTGTTACAGATTGTGTGAAAACCCATTAATGTTTTACACAACCTCCGTCACCTGTGAGAGCCTGTAGATGATAACCCCCCCCCCCCCCCTTGTTTCTGAAACCTATTCGTATCATCCTCTGGGTACCCCTCCCCCCCAAACGAGTCAGACAATTCAAACCACCAGTTAAGGCTCCCGGAAAACAGCCTTAAATAAATAAACGTTTTACAGCCCATTTACTCAATCCTTGTAGACAGCTAATATGACGCGGAATAAACTAAGCAGCTGCCTGACCTTCCCTCTCTCCACTGGGTAACATGTTGCCTGACAGCTAATGGATGACAGACCAGATAATCAGGGCCTTTTGCATATAAGGATGCCTGGGACCCCACAACAACACTGTGACAGTTTAAACTTTGCCACTAAACTTCCCAGTGGACGTGTACTGCGACCGCACTCCTCATTTAACAAACCGCACGACCTGCCCAAGGATACAGGAGGTATAACATAATAGTCAAACCAAAAATCTGAGCTTCCATCAGGAAATATTTTTTTAAACAAACTGGTTCCAAATTATCTGTTAGTATTTGTTCAATTAAGTCCACGGCCGTCATTCTAACAACTACTCTTAAGAGTCTTCTTTGTTTTTTCCAGTTCCTCCTGCATATCCACATCCACAGTTTTATTTTACTTACTGGCTTATTCGATTAATTCGCAGAATTCTCTGTATTTAGATGCATTATATGGCAGACTTTTTGTGCACTGGGCATATCTATCTAGTAGCCTGCATTCCAACAAATATCTGTTTGATCGCAGTATCATCCATGGCTGACCGAGATGCAGGGCGCTGCGGGCAGTCATTTCATAGCGCGCGGCGGCGTGCCGCGCAGACCCCCCAGCGGCGCGGCTCAGACCGCATTCTGCTCGCCGCCGCCGGGAAGCGCCGCTTTGTAGGATACGGCAGTGCCTGCGGTTCATTACGGCCAGTGCCAGGTCGGGGGTAGTGCGGCACCTGCCTTCCGGGCACTCAGAGCAAACGTACGGCAAGGAGGGGAAAGGACTCCTATTTACTGCCGTTGGCTTTGCCTCTGTGTGCACGTATGCATGCATGAGAAAACACTAAACAATATTCTGAAAACGGCTTTTGCAGTCCAAAATAATGTGTCTTAATCACCGGTAGGTAAGGGTATATTCATTTTAAAAATATATTGATAAAAAACACATTCCGTAAGAATTATGAATTAAATATCCAACAACTGATATAATAGCTAAATTGAAACTTTACAACAGCGTAACAATATAATTCATCAGTCTTTCAGATATATGCAGGCCCTCTGTGTGTGTGTGTGTGTGTGTGTGTGTGTGTTTGTGTGTGAATTTAACCTAAAAAGATGGAAAACACAAAAGTAAAATACAACACAAAAGTGAAGCCAAATCCCACACAAGCCTAAATAAAACTGAGTGTTTTGGTAGTTTAAGTACTTTTAAATTTAACGAGTGTTGATACAACACAGAGATCACGTGTTGCACGGACTGAAATCAAATAACAAGCAATTAAAAAAACAAGGCGCTTCATTTTTCGGTCTTTCTCGTATACTTGCTGGTTCATTAAGTTACTTAGTGAAATTTCTCTTGCATATTAAGCCCGCCACAATGGGAGCGCCTTATCTACACTAAGGCTGGGAATTATACGATTTTGGATATACCGGACCTACTTGACGCTCGGACTCCATTACTAATCGCCTTTCAGAAAATACTGCACACATGCCTGACTGCGCGATCAAAACCGAGATTAGGTTCTTAATAAACCGTGATGACCCACCAGAGGGCGATAGGTAATTCTGCAATGAATACTGATTTGTCCAACCTATTACACATTAACAAGGTTACTGTCTCCTAATACGATATGAATTAGCTGGAAAAATATAATAGCCGCATAGGCTTCTAAAGAAACGTGCAAGTAGCATGTCAGGACTGTAGCCTACCTGCGGTCGCCTTAAACTCACCGCGACTCCAGCGACATAAAAACACCAGCAGAATTTGAGAACGTGAAAAGATGCCATATTACATTCGGCCCACCATTAAAACAATTATTAATTGTAAGCCCCACCAAACAACATACAGAGAATCTATTATAATACGATGCCTAATTAATTTCGGGGGTCAAGCAATGTCTGAACAGCGGATCGGACAGAGATATTTTCAGAGGAAGGGATACTTACAATTTAAGACTCCTTGAGAAATTTGCCGTTACGGTGACCCAGTCTTAATGAGTGTTCAACAAGTTCGGGGATGGCTTCTGGATTGGGTTTAAGGTGCGACTGGTAATCTAAATTTGATGAGCCCGTGGGCAGAGTTGCAGAAAAAAGTTGATGATGCGGGAGTTTTATGAGCTGACTAAATGGACAGATTTACAAGCTTTTCGATGCACGTCAGTCCCAAACGAATCGGCGCCTGTTTCAGTATGCAAAACGGACAAAAAAATGAGTGATCACCGGCTTGACAGCTGGGTCAGCAAGAAAGACAGCGGAAAGTACAGAAAATGGCAGAACTCCTGACACAAAATGCGACTGAAACCTCACACCTCTCCAAACGCTCTACTGATACTACAACGCAGATTCCTCACAACTTTTACGTCCCGTTTCTCTCTGTCGATTTATTTATATTCTTTTCAGGCAACGGTGCAAAAGTCACTCTCCGTGTCCAAGTATTCGGCCCAAGTCAGCGGAAATATCATTATTTCTGAGGGTCTCTATAAACTCTTGTCAGACATTGAAAGCGAACCCTGGATCCGAAAGCGTCCTCTACGGTGCTCGGGACCCGCGATATACAGACGCTCCTTCACTCCGTGCCCGGCGAAAATGATCTGACAGATCATGCATCTGGAAAGCCCATTTCTTAGGCAGACATTGTACAAATTATCTTCTTTATTTTAGTTGATCAGCGCATCATCTTCAATTCTGCAACGTTTTACCTGTAGGTATTTTCCCCCCGGAACCCAAACTTGCAATGCAAATGTAACAATAGTGAGAAAAATGGGAAATTCCGTTAGCCCCACCTAACACTCTTGGTGGGATGTAGGAGATAAGCAATCTTCTCCAAATGCGACCTAATATCGGCACTGGGAGCTGTCTCCTAGCCCAACACTTGCGCTCTCCGCTGGGTCCTAAAGAGCACCTACACGTGAGTTACAAATTACCGGTAACTGGCCGCATTCTATCAATCTCTCTAGTAATCTGGCGCATTGTTTTAAACACATACCTCTGTGTTCTGACCAGCTTTGCTATTTAATCATCAAACAGCACACCGATGCGCCGTTTAATGCCGGCACAAGTTGAATACGTTAACATGATGTACGGCTATAAATACCCAAAGATTCGTTAACACCTCTATGAACAGAACTATTGTAGGCAAATTTCATGTTTGCATTGTGTCATAATTATATCTAAGTCGTTATAATTAAAGTGCTACTGGCAAAAAAAATCCCATCTTCTACGACACGTAGTGGGGTTCAAAATAATCTGTTATAATTTACACCTGAGTCAACTTCTCCACACTGTGAATATGTGTAAGTCGCAAACACGCACCCAAGAATTGCCAAATGTCTCTTAAACGGCGATAAATTAGTTATATCAGCCCTACGCTGTTTCTAGATGTTATTAAACTCGCGATGTATGTCTGCTTTTTCTAAGGATAATCAGTTAACTACGGCTCTTGGGTTAGTCTTGTTCAACCACAGATTTATTAAGTTAATAACTATGTTATGGTAGACTAGCAGCTATGAAATGTCTGTGGTTTGTACGTTCCCCAAAATAGATACGAAAATCAGAAATAAAAACAAACTTTCCGCTTTCCATGCATATAAATTACAAAAAAATACAATAAAAGTAAAGCTATTGGTTTCATATAATATGAACAGCCGACATAGACATTAGAATAAACAGACGTCTGTATTAAAAATCAGGACTACAT
>JAODLD010000049.1:5662498-5677274 GCA_026781065.1 Mormyrops boulengeri
TATATATCTCAGCATTCAGTAAAACAATAAATGATTTCAAAACATAAATACTAATCGTAAATTACAGTAGGCCAATATTCCGCTGGAGTGTGTGTGTGTGTGTGTGTGTGTAAAATTTGGAAAGGCACAGTGTCAGTCGAATGGATTTCATTTAGTTAAACTGAATGTCAGTCGAAGTTTTGCAAACTAATAAAACGATTGCAGTTCCAGTCGAACAGTGAAAAAGTTCTCCATGATTCAGTTGCTCTGCGGTCACCCTCTACTCCGAGAAGTTATAAGACACACGCAAGCCCGCTGCTGCGTCACCCTATGCCTACATTTTTAATAAACCTGAAAGAAAAAAAACAAATATCGCAGAAAAAAATGACAAGAATGACCGCGCAGTCCATCGAGAATAGCTCGATTGTTCTGCAAAAGCATCCTTCAATCTCTGTCGTCATGCTGATGATGAGCATTAACGACCACGATAATGATGTTGTTGATCATCATCTTCATTAATCCTAAGTTTAATATAGAGGCACCATTGCTTCAGTCACATCGCGGACCGAATGCTGCAGACCTCTGAAGCACAATCTATACCGTGCAACAAATTAACATACATTCGTATCATAAACCCCCCTACCCACACTGAACCTAGATATTGCGGTACTAGATCTTGACTAAAGCACACACACATCAAAAAAGAAGAAAAAAAAACATTAAATTATAGCTTCATTTCCTCTTTTCGTTGTTCTGCATTTGCATGTTTTTTCCAGACAAAGAATGCATACTACTGAAAAATATAATATGCTACCTTACCTTTTTCCCCAACTTTTTTCCCCGGTCAAACTGAAAGGTAACTTTTGACTATATTCGACTAGTGAGTCTTCGGCGCGAACGTACGAATCTGGTGGCTGCCAGGTACAGAGACAAGCTCCGGAGCAACTTCTGTGCTCGGCTCCGTCGCCTTGGACTCCTCCTCACTTCTGGCGGTGGTGCGGCACAGCAAACAAAAGCAACGGGCGCATGGCGCAGGCAAGCTCTTTGATTTCAATATAATATTCTCACTCGGAGATGGCATGATGGATCTTGGTCTGCGTGCTGAATTACCAATGCATTATGAATATGAGCGCCCGCAGACGCACGCTATTCATTCAGACATACCCGTGAGTGTAACGAGCGCTCCTGATCCCAGCTGCGTGCCTCCCCAGCCCGTCACTTTGTTTAGTTGCCTGCGTCATATTCCTAAATATCTTGTCATTACGAGATATCCATCACTACTGGAGGTGCGGAATCCAATGGCCTTGTTTGTTCTAATAACAATTTACCAACATTTTTAAATAGTAGCACTAGTATCGCACTGATTCCAGTTCCATGAAACAAAAAAAAAACGTGCAAGACTCGGATTCTCAGACTTAAAGTCTGAAATTCGCGTAAAGGTGCGGCGAGGAATGATTGTTCGAGATGTACCTGGTTGAGAAACAGTTTAAAGAGACACCACTCGTCCTCAATGTCCCAGACAAACTGAGAAGTTCAAAACGCGACCTGAGCATTTGACGATTTGGAGTATGATTGCGCAACGTGGTGACACATTTATAAGAGCTGCACGCCTCGTTTGTTCCTGCATGTTTGTAACCAGGCGATTTGTGCCCTAAGTGGATCCACCACACATGACGTTTCTTCTACAAGCTGTCAAAGGATTGTGAGATAATGTACGGCTTTTGCCCTTTCCTCGCAACATTTAACGTTTAGGTATCTAAGAGGTTGTCCCTGTTTTCGCAAACAAGGCGACGCCAGCTAAAAACGCCGTGCTCTTGGCACGCAGTCAAGAAAGCAAAATTTAATTAGATCTGGATTTATCTCGACTTACGCCTCGAAGCGGACAAGATTATATTGTCGCTTAACGACACCCTGTTTATTTATTTCTTTGTTTGTTTCAGAAGGTCGTTTGAACCTTTTGAATACACAGCTGAAGAACTTATATTTAAAAATGACAAGAAATGGTAGGCTATTTGGCCATGTGATCTCTAGAAGTAGGCGCGCGAAACACTGGAAGATGGACCTCTGTGGGTTTCATCCTAATGCTGATGAAATTGACAATGAAGCTGTCAATGAACACAACAGCAAAGAGAAGGTGGAGAGTCAAAAGCAATTTGAGACTGGACTGATTGTTATAAAACTAATATGAGCAATAAGTGGTAACACAAATTTATTTGAGGGGAAACAGGTAACTCAGTATCTCAGTTACTACTCAAGCGTAAATCATGAACAAATATAGTATCTGCATGAAATACGTGAACCGTTGATTGATTAATGATGAGCAAGCATGGGATCAGTGCGTAACTAATATGGATCAGTGCATAACTAACATGGATCAGTACGTAACTAACGCACAGTTTGTGGTTAATTAATACATTAAGTAAGTGTGTATTATACTATATTTGTGCCCCCTCAAGGAAAATGGGTTACACCGTAATATGATGCTATTACCTATGTATGAATTAACCACAGTGTTAATCATTAATGTATTGTGACGCATTTTTCATCCCAAGCAGTTACAATATTTGTTACTATATCTGTTAATTCTGTAAACCTTTATGAACAACTAAGGAGCTCTCATTTATCGTGTCACGAATCATGACACATCTTTCACCTTAAATAGGGGCAATATTTGTCCATGATTTGTACTTCAGTAGAAACGGAGTTAATACTAAGTGTTTCTTCCCCTTCAAGTAAAGTGTTACCGGAAATGTCCAGAGAGGAATCAGTTTGGACTCGTCATGAGTGACATCCGTCACTTTTGACCTTGTTCTCTAAGGGGATTCCTGGGTCCTGTACTTCCACAGTCATCGCAACCCTGTACTGGATAATCAGGCGCAAGATGGATGAAATCTGAAATGTTCTTATGTTACTAAGCAGACCACTTATGACTGAACACAATAATAATATTAATTAAATAAAGAAAGCGATAACGGAATCCATCCGTGCAGCAGGAGGGGATTTTAGATTTCAAGGTAAAAAGCGAGAGAAATAAAACATGTTCTTTTAGCCTGCGATGACCTTGATCGGTATTGACTTCGCTATTTCAATTTAAAGTCTGGCAGCCAGAATTGAAAACCTGCAATGGTGCATATTGCTACGCAAACATGGAAAATATTCCTTAACTTCAGCACAGATGCCGCTTTCACCTCTGAAAACCCTGTGTCACCTTTTAAATGTATTTTCCACCTACAGCAACACATTCATCTGCACTCTGTTAGGTTCCAAAATGGCAGTGCTTTTTACTGACAATTAAGTAGGCGAGTCATTTGTTACTTGTCAGATTTTGGTCTTATTTACTGCAAGTTTAATGATTAATGCTTTGGAAGACTAACTGGGTTTGAGCGTCACCGTCTCACGTTATTCCAGTTAAGTTCATTTGATCTGTCAATACTGCTTACTGCATTCAAACAGCAGTACTGCCTCAAAGGTGATCAATATTTTATACAGGAAAAAATGATCAACACCAGTGCTTCAAAATATATTACAGGGGCGGGCCTTAGGTCTTTATCGCTTATGTGATCACGTTTGGTGGTAGTATTGTAGTCCCTGGTTTGTAGTTGAAAACTCTACCCCCTTAAACACGATTATGAAAGGGTTAAGTCGATGGATTTCCGCGGTTAGTTTATAAGCCGGTTGGAAATTTAGGACATTAAGCATACTATAAAGAACTCGTCCTGGAACGATTTGGGATTTGCTTTTAGGCAACAGCGACTGTCCTAGTTTACCGGCTACATTGAACTTCGGTGCCTCTTTAATGCAGCCTCTCATCTTAAAATTAAGCCCGCGGTTAACAACAGGTGCAAAGCAAGCAAGGTCTACATTCAGTGTAGCGTATTGGGATTTTGCTGCAGTTATACCAATGAAATAAGATTTCTGTCCAGTTTGTGTCGAATCATTTTAATGATCTAAACTGTCGTTTCAGATTGTGAGATTAAACAGATCGAACTATGCGCAAGCAAGAGTTTGCACAAAAACAGACTGTGTATGATTAAAAGAAGAAAAATACAAAAATACTTTATATAGCACATTTTCATGTTGTGTTTTTTTTTCGTCGTCTGTATAATGATTTGCGTATGACAGCTAGATTCGATATCTTTCTGTGGTTTTAAATAAAATTAAGTTAGATATGTTTTTGCTTGACTGGCTCACAGGTTGGAGACATTCCGTGCACTGAGGGGCACTGAGATCATCTTCTGTCTTTTTCGAACTTCAAATCCTACAAGCTCTAGAAACACTGGTCAGCCCTAATGTATGTCTCTGGACTGTGGGAGGAAGCCAAGGTACACAAAACACGAAAACACCACCCACAGCAAAGGCGGCATTCGAACCTCCAACGCTGGAGGTCTGAGGCAACGTGGGTACTTACTAAGCTACTGAGGTGAAGATAAGAGAAAATACCTATTGAATGGGGACATTTACTGCGAGCCCCTGTTATCAAATTGCACCACCACCTCTCTCAAGTCGCACCTCCAGGATTAAAATTCACCTCCAGACCCTGTTTCTTTTCTCTCTGGCTGAATATTGTATGAGTTGCAACAGAAACAAGGCAGAATTGATTCCGCAGGCAATTACTATGCAACGCGAAGAATTATTCCCATTTAAAGTTCTTAAGCTAGTTTCTGTTTACTTTAAACACGGTTCAAACTAAAATGCCCAAAGGGCTATTAGTTGACAATTTTACTATTGGGTAAATATCTCTGAAAAGGGATTTCAGTGGATATAGGTCAGTTCTCGCTTGTAGCTAATATTATACCTGACATTTGTACCATGTCTTGGATTTGCTGCCTCTGACAGTAACCACACAACTCGGCTAAACTCTGGCATGTACTCATCGCAAAGTATTTCGTTTTTGATCAAGCTCTTTGTTGTTCAAAAAGCTGTTCTTTGTTGTGTTGAAATGTTTCATTTTTAGCCCTCAAACCTTTAAGAAGTAGGCCCTTCATAAATACACTATGCACCTACCCATTGGAAGCTTTAAAAATGGCATATATAAATTGTGTTATACACCGACTGCATTGGCTTTTAAATGCTTCATGATTGTAGTGATGATAGTATCTTTAATGATAATAACTCTCTTGAGAAAGCTCGTAGGAGTTTTACATACATAAAAAAGTTCTAAGGGCAGAACGAAAAATGATTAGTTCAGGGAGATAACCAATCAGATTGTAGAATAGGTGGGTTCAAGCAACTAGAAGAAGTGGGACTAGGCCATCCGATTGGTTGGTCACGCCTCCTCTAGTTGCTTTAACCCACCTCTCTAGAATCTGATTGGTTATTTCTCTGAACCAATCATTTTTCCTTCTGCCCTCAGAACATTTTTATGTAAGTAAAATTCCCATGAGCCTGCAGCAATGGTATACTTTTTCTAACTGTTTCTGAGACAGGGTAATGACACTTACATCCTACCTACAGACTATTGGTATCTCCCAGTTAGGCACAGCTAGCCTTTCTGGACAAGAGTTTGATGCTGTTTCTGGGCTTAGGGGCGTGGCTTTTATGAAGGGGCCTGTGCGACAATGTAAATTAGCGATTAGCATTTGAAGAAAATAAACAAATCAAAGGCCACAAGGCAGTTTCTCTCGTCGTCTCATGAACCAAGTTTCTTGAATGACCTTTGATATCACAAATATCCAATGATGAAAATCCACAGACATTATGGCAGTCATCAAGGTAGCTTTCCTTTGTTTTTGACTGGCATATTTACACAAGTGCTGGGAAAGGTTTTCTAATTTCCATGGCTGCCGATGTTGTGTTTGTATTGGGACATAACTGCTTGTCAGGGAGTGTTTGATACACACGACAGTATCCAGGGGTGACAGCATGATGTTGGAAAGGTCAGTTTGGAAAGAGCCAGCGACCTGCCACAGAACGATAGTGTGTAATAGCACACTCCGTAGTTGTCCAGGGGCTATTTATGGAAGTGCATTTCCGATTCAGGTTACAGCGTGGCATGTTCCTGTTTTTCACGCGGTGGGGTGCGGTCCATTTCTGAATTTGGCTGTTTAGGATCTGCAGAGTAACTGAAGGACTTTCTCTCACCTCATACTCTTCGAAGAGACCGCATCATGGGCAGAAAGTGTCATATAGGTGTTCCTTAGGATGGATGCCTCATCTACTGTGAAAATTTAACCACAATTCCCTGCTCGTGTTTTCCTTTTGTGTCTTCATTATCTCCCCTACGGTTCCTCAGCAACAAGGAACAGAGCAGAAATATTGGTGGTATTCGTCTTCCTTTGAGTGAATTGAATAAGAGAGGCAGACAGGATTTTATTTATTTATTTTTTTCCAAATGTTCCCGAAAGAAGACAGTCCTCGGCCGAGAGTTCTGGGTGTTTCAAGACCTTGCATGGACAGGGACGGACTTTAAACCGTGAGAGCGCACTCTCAGATCAAGCAGCAAAACTGTATTCACTTTTGGGCCTGATTTACTCCAAGTCTACCGGTTTTACACCATGTATGGACTTCCATCGAAAGACAGCATGTGGATATTTAATTAAAAATTAATCATTTGTATTCAGAGACACAAAAGAAACAAAATACTTTTTCTCCATTTCGTTTTTAAGAGGATTGTTTCTTATATGAGTGTCATTATTTTAAATTGATATCATACTGATATTGTGGTAATTGTATTGTATATTAGTGTATATGAGTGATGTCATTTCTGTAAATGCAGTCTTTGCCTGTTTCACCAGTCTCTGTCCTCCCATAGATGTCCCTACTGACGCAAGGTGTTGGTGGCGTGTTTAGCCCTCGATGCAAAGTTCGGGGAGGGGGGGATTTGCAAGTGAACACAGCTGTCAAACAAACAGAGATAAATGCATAAAGCTGCCTCTGGCGTAGCCTGGAAGCCAATTGGTCTCATGCAGAGCTTTGGCGGTAATGGGCGATTTGTATGCAGCGGACCCGGTCCGTGTCCAGTGCTGCACATCCAAAATGAGACCTGCTAATGCGGAGCCCAAACTCGCTGTTGCACTGAAACACAGGCTTCTCCTCAGCTGACTAAAACCGCGGCCCTTAATTTCAATGTTTGTCCGTTAGTTTTTTCTCTTTCTTTACTTTTTTTCTAGCTTGGGAGAAATGTGTATCTAAAATGTCAATAGATGAAGAGGGGACCAGATTCACACACACACTCACACACAGAAACCCAGATCTATGTTTGGTGGAATCTCACAGATTTTTGATGTCATTTAATGAACTGGTTAGCAGCTTCTGGTTAATTTGAGAAGTGAAATAATGGTTGTCATTGATCGTGTCAATCATGCAGCAGAATGTTTAAGAGGATTCATTCATTAGGTATGTATGGGAGATACGGCAACACTCAACTGAACAAGTCGAATTTTAAATGGATGGATGGACGGATGACAGATGGGTGGTTGGATGGATGGATGGCGGATGGATGGATGATGGATAGATGGATGGCAGGCACTATTTACAGTCTGTTTGTCCATTCTTTAGTAACAACATTCAAGCAAACAAACGGTGACGGGCGTAAGGTACCAGGATTCCTCAGAAAGCTCCTTGCATTTCTCCATTTGGTTCCTGCGTTACTTATCTTTGCCTTTTCATCTCGCAGCACTGGTTCACAGTGCATAGATTACATTTCTCACATTTCCTTTCCTTCACGACGGTGCAGAGGCTAGCACAGCCAGACCAGCGTTCTGCTTTTTTGATTCCTGTCCCAAGAGTCCGCGGACAGCTTCAAAGTGAAGACCACCTGCCATATCTTTCATCATTCCTGACATCTCACCCGCAGAACCCACAGCTGCACTAATGTGGGCACAAGGTTCCTTTAAAAATAGTGATGAAAAATCTCCTCTCTTTTAGTACATCAGGTATTTTCTCGTGGGTAACTGGCGAATTGAACAATGGTTTTGTCTTGTTGTGGACTGGAAAATGACTTTTCCATTATTGGTTTCCGCAACAAAATAGCAAAAAAATAAGAACAACGGACGGGTCCCTGTTCAGAAAGTGTAAATTCAACTTTGAAATTCCCATCGTGTGTCAGGACAGGAATTATGATACCGTCCTACGCAAGATATTTGCAGAAATTACAACCGGGCTTCTCTCAGTGTCGCTTCTCGGTAGAAAGTGAAGACGTATGCTAATATAAGAAGGTAAATAACCGCTACGGTTATACTTGTATTCATGGCCGTAAATTATGGGGGTTTGGGGGGTCGTAACCCTGCCCCCCAATAATCAAAACCAGTCAATACACACCCCCTTAAATAGGTGTAGACCTCAATCCCTCCTCGTTATGCTCTTGCCTGTATTTTTTTGTGAAGCATGATGAAGATTCTCCTTAACTTGGGTCTGTCTAGCTACTGATATTTCTTTGTATCAATATACAAGCTGCATACGGTATATAAATAAATCATATAGCTAAATGTCAATCAACCGGAACCCTAGTAAGCCGGTCGCTACACTTTGCTGAGCTCGGTATGGGGTGAGTGATGGCGCTCTCGCCTTTATTGCCGTGAAGTGTCTTTCCTTTGGCTTACCAGCATCCCACGGTTTTGGGTCGTAGAAGTGAAGGCGTCAGCAATTCATAGTCATTGAGGTGTTGGAGATGTTGGCCTTCAAAACTGTCCTGGTCGCCAAAGGGTTAAACACAGTCCTTCCTGTTGACCAGGTATAGACAGCCAATCAGCTGTTGGGGTAGGTCAGCATAGAGACATGATAGGTCGCTTGATTTCTGTTCATTTGAAATCATGGCGAAATTTCAAGGCTCAGGCCTTGTCTGTCACCGTGCTGGATGTTGATTGGTCCCCTGACAGACCTTCTCCTTGCGAGGCCCGTGTCCCATTCCGACTCTTTCCTCACAGCGATCACGATAAACAAGCCATCTTCCAGTAGCCAAGTCTGTGTCCGACAGACGACTGAGAGGACGACGCCAATCAGAGACCCCTAAGAGAAAAAATGCTTCCTGCCGTCTGGCGAGGAGACAACTGCAGAAGCACCAAACGGAGGTCACCTTCAGTACGACTCATATGAGTAAAAGCCGCCAAGATGATTCCAGTGTTATGATGGAGAGAATTAAACGAATGTCGCAAAAGTAAATAATAAATGAATCCTGGGTGGGATTGGATGGGCGACACGGGAGAAGACGCAATGTTCCCGCTTCTCTCTCTGAAGGGCGGCCGCGGGATGGGCGCTGGAACGCTATCTCGGCATTCCGCTAGCACTTCTTTGTGAAATAATGCAGCTCCCAGGAAGAATCCATTAGCAGAGCCGCTCGATACTCACACATTAAAATAGATATTAGAAATATTATATCCAGAATATCACCCCCCCCACTTGGACATTTGAAAAGATATTGCCTATTTGTTAGTTGACTGATGACATTCAGAAATATCATAGCATTTTGACATTTAGATGTTGGTTCTAGTTATTAAAAAGGAAGAAGCTGTTATTACAGTAGGCCTGAGGGGTAGGCGAGAGAGGAATACATGGAGTTATGTTTGGGACCATATAACAGCAATATACAATTTTTATTATTATGTATGACACCTAAATTAAGATGTTGGGAATGCAGAGTTTTAGGTTCTGTACAGAATGCGAAAAATGTACTTAATCATATAAATGAAATTTACAAACACAAATGAAGGATGATAAATCAAAAAATGTCATATTGTCCCTGAGCGGTTGTGTTGTATAGAGCAAGGTTTAGTAGGTTGGCTTTATCAGGTTTAATCAGATTTTTTTGGTAACTCTGCCCCTAAATGACATGCTTGTTTACTGCTAGAGATTTTTGGGCCCTTTCTGTTGGAAGATCACAGATTTGAAATTCATGAGGTCATGAACGTTCAGTGTCTTTTTTTTTTTTCTTTTACCCTGAAAATGATTTCTCTGGGAAATTTGTCACATGGTTACTAATTTGTTCTTAAAATGTGCCCCTCTCTCTTCCTGTCCCAGTAGCAGTAATTTCTGGTACTAGTACGCCTTTGTTCTGGAGGTGAGGTCTTTGTAGTAGAACAGCAAGTTAAGTCCAGCTACCTCCTCCCAGATGAACAATTTACTGAAAAAATGTGCTGGAGAAACTCCGCTTGCGGACCTGACTCTTTTATGCTGTGTTATACACCTTATAATTTAATTTGTACTGTTCCATTTTTAACACTTTACTGTTACTCTGATAATATATTGTACTTGGCAATTCAAAACAACAGGAAATGGCTTTCCGTTTAATAAAATGCTGAGCATAAGCACTGTAATTTAATTTGACCAATTGCACCTGTTTCTATTACAGTCCGTCCCTTTGACAGAGTTGTAAGTGCTTCTGGTATTTTGACTCTCGGATGCGTCAAGAAAGCGACGTCATATTATAAACAGATAGGATCTTTCTTCTCCCGTTATATATGAGATATCTGCAGCTGCTGGTTTTCAAATAGTGGGTCGCGTCGCTTGAGTCTGTTCCGCAGCTGAAGCAGCGTCTGTCTGTCACCTTCGGCCCCCGGGACTCCTCTCACAAAGCAGAAATGTCACCTGCCGAAGCCCAGGGCCCCCATGAATCTCGATTTCATCAACACAGACGGATGGTGATGTCAGTCAGCAAAGGGAAGGGAGGGGAGGGTCGGGGGGGCAGGCGGGCGAGGCTCATTTTTATTGTTCTAACGGATCGCCGTGGCAACGGTGCTCTGGGCCCTTTCCTGTTCCAGTTTCGTTTTCGGTCTTTGTCTAATACTGTCAGTTTTAATTGCGGGCTCATGATGTTGCATTTTTCAGTTGCGTATTTAAGTATTTAAGGCGGTTGGAGTCAGTGTTGATCAGCATAATCGTGGGTTGCGGAGCCGGGCTGGAGTGGGGGGTGGGAGACGTTTGGAGCGTCATAAATAATGCAGCGATGAACAATCACACACAAAAAAAAATTGCCGACAAATATGATTTTTAGGCGAGGCGAACGATATTGGTTACTCGCTGAGTTTTGCGATTTGAAATCTGCCAGTGAACCGTATTTAGACTATATATAACGTTACGTCATTGGTAGCGTTAACCTAATGTCGTCACAATATGCAAAGCGAGGCACAAAACTGAGGTGAGCAGGGCTTCAGCAATTAAGAAAAAAAAATGGCAGAAAGTTATATGTGAGTTTTTCAAAAGCAAACGGACAAGTGGACATAATGTTATCCAACTGCGTGCGCCCCTCCCCCTTGTTCAGATGTGGTTTGCAATCAACGAGCATAATCCAGGTAAATCAGGTATCAATGGAGATCTGCAGTAGGCGGGATGAAAACCTGCGGTAAAAAATTGATTGACAGCAATCCTCACCAATACAAACACAGAAACAGCTGCCCCCTTTAGTTAAAGCACCGCAGTTACCGTTACCCTTGTGTCTTTCTCCTCCAGCTGAATCCCATAAACGCATGCGCTTTACATGGCCAAGTCTACCAGCGACAGGAAGAAGAATGTACCTGGGGGGGGTTTAGGCTCAATGCTGCAATGCCCATTAACCTCGGCGGTAATTATAGCCCTTTCCCAGAAGGTCTGTGCATGATATCTGCTTTAGATCAATTACATTACAGAAGAATTAGATTATATTACTAAGTACAACAAAATGACAGCCAAGAAAGATGAAGAAGGGAGCAAAGAGCCTGTCAAAAATTCATTGTCTGATATATTTACCCCGGTATAATGTAACAACGAGTTCCTGTGGTCAGAGACATGAACTGAGGCCTGTGCATGTTCTGTAGATTCACCCCATTTAAACACGAGTCAGTAATTAGGGTCGTAGCTGTTAGGAAGTGACACCATCTCCGGTGACCACAGAGCAGGGATGGGCTAGGTGAATCACACGTGAAAAAATGAAGTGGCACTTTTATTATCATCATTACGGTAAATCATCCAACTTATTTGTGCCTATAAAGCTCAGTCAGGCTTTAAGAATACGTGATTAATTTTAGGCTCACAGCTTAATAATGAGGTAATCGGGGCTCTTTTTAGACATCCAGGTAGATCAGTCTAAATATTATGAAAATGATTCCTTTCGGTAATTGAATTTAAAGCACCTATTTCACTCCCTTTCTCATCATAATCCAGATACATTCAGGTTTCACTTTTAATTCAGAGCTGGTTTTATAATAAGCTGCAGCTGACACCTGGGTCCATATATCGATGCCCCTTTGAAAAAAAGGGGGGCGTGGCAACTTGACTGCCGGTCATGTGACCGGTGTTGATTAGTTGCGTCTCGCAGTTGCTCTTGCCGCGGGTATAAAGTGGCGCACACCACTTTGTCTCGGCCCAGTAACCTGGATATGCATTTGACATCAGGCACGAGCAGTGCGGTCTGCTCCCTTGAGTCCGTCCCCAGGGCCTTCTCGCATTTGTGGACTCCTCCGAAACCCAGCTGGTCGTTTGATGGTGCCGGTAGGGTTGTGTTAGCTCCACCTGCACCCTTTCCCCCAAAAGAGACACTCGTGTAAATAGCTCTGTTCCTGGCTGCCAAGCCTCCTCTGCTCACCACTCTGATGGGATACATTCCCTCAGCCCCCATGTAAAGCCATCATCACCTCACACGTATCCGATTGCATATTAATAGATGTGATGAAGAAGTTGTTGAATAGTGGTGTCTATATTTCGTACAGTATTTCTTGGCTGACCTCTGCTCTGATCCGCTGCTGAGCCAGAAGAGGGACAGAGACTCACAGGCGCGTCTTTAAGGGTCATCCCATGGTCAGTGATCGTCGTGCGTCAGCTGCACACTGCACATATGGGTCTGATTCAGAGAAAGCCCACAGGAGGCGCTGTCCCGGCCAGCTGTCAGGGGTCCACACCCGTAAGAAAAGTGCCTTTAAATCACAAGACACTGGAGCAGAAAGTCCACAGGTGAAGCCGGTACCTGGTCCAGAAGACAAGCTCTGTTGACTGTCTGGTAAATCAGGGGGATGGTGTGTGGCTCAGTAGGTTGGACCCCTGTGATCGGAAAGTTGCTAGTTCAAATCCCACAGCCAGCAGTGGAGCCACATTGCTGTTGGGTCCTTGAGCAAGGTCCTTAAGTTCTTGTAAAAATGCTACCAGGGTATGTCTCAAAAAAGAAGAGGAGTCAGGTGATATATGCTTGTTCAAATGGCAAATAAAAGCTTAATTTCTTAATAAAAAAGGGCATCCCCTTAAGTCATCAGGAACCTATATCAGCAAGCAGGCATGGGGCAGAAGGTAATATTGACCTTGCCATGACAGTAGTTCTCATAGAAAAGTATAAGGAGTTTGTGTGTGGGAGACAGAGGGCACATTGTCATGTGTTGGTGGATATAATCATATTTAAAGACCATGTACCTTCCACATTCACATTTGAGAGGTTTTTATATATGGGGTGAACTCCATGCCTAAAATGCAAGCCGGTCTCACCCAGTTCAAAGTCAACTTTATTGTCAGCTTGCACACTTACACACCAGTCACTCACACCATTCACACCTACGGGCAATTTGGTGACTCCAATCAGCCTCAGCATGTTTTTGGACTGTGGGGAGAAAACTGTCTTTAACCATAAGTAGCCAATCAAAATATGAGGCTTTTGGCATTTTTAGTTTTTTGATTACATTCACAGATGTTCGTGGGGACCTAGAAAATGGTCCCCACAACATCAAAATAGGTTTTCATCAATGTAAAGTATACCTGGACCACACACACACGTGAAATATATCCTATATGTCTGTGTGCCAGTAGGTGCTGTGGGGGAGGGGCTGCACAGATTACTGTTACGGGGGAGAATAGGGGCTTCAGAGAAGAGCGTGTCAACAAGGAGCCAGCAAAGACGGCACCGTAAACAGCCGGCGGGTTCATCGCGGGAGGCGCGAATAGAGCCCAGAAATCCCAGCCGCCCCCGGCGGCTCCGCATTTGCATTTAAAAAGTAGCTGAATCAATACGCGGTCTCAGATTCTTCCCCTTGAATCCCCCCTCATTCCCCAACCCCCCCCCAGTTCTGGAAAATTTGAACACGCGTGAGTCTTCGGCACAGATGATGGACGGACAAATGTGTTCTGCTAGCTTTGTCAAATTCCATAGGGGGCATATCTGTTTTTGAGAAATATCGGTGATGGAATTGACATATATATATATATATACATATATACACACGAGGCTTCCATATTCCCCGAATTTTCAGCTGTCATCAGAATTCGCTCCTTTCTCTCTCGATGAATCCCCAGCATATTGACGATGCCTTTCTGCCGTTACAGATCCAGGTCCACCTAAAGCGGACGGGGACGTCCTCAAATGGAGTCCTCTCATTCTTGAAGACACTCATCCAGCCTAATTAAGCTCATTTTCCATGCAGAGCTTCTAGTAAACTTAATGTTTTCTTCCTGTTTGATCCTATATGACAAAACAACCTGGAAAGTCTTCACTAATGAGGCTGGCAGTAAAGCGTTATGCAAACACTCCACTTGCTGTTTAAATGTGGAGCTTTACTGGCAAGTCAATAAAACGATAAATGACAATTAGGATACATGGAGTTGTTATTTTTAGTAGCTTTTTAATCTATTCAATAAATACGTAACGTTATACATAAAAAGATGTGTATCTAGAATATGTGGCAAATATTGACATTTTATTCTTATTTTATATCAGGTATATCTGATGACTTTTTTGTCCAAAAACAGCAAATACTACACAGGATAATTGCATTAGCTTTTAAAAATATCTGTAATTTTCCTGTAAAACCGACCTTGAGGCCCAGCAGGATGAAATCAATAGCTCTGTGCTACAAAGGTACATTTTTAAGTTGAGAATTGTCCCTCCCAAGTACTTTGGGAGTCATTGGGG
>JAODLD010000049.1:5677374-5702248 GCA_026781065.1 Mormyrops boulengeri
GGTGCGGGGGGCGGGGGGCGGGGGTGCGTGTCCCTTCTGATGTGTCAATCAGCGCACAGGGAGACGGGCCCTATTGCAGTGGCACCATCACGCTTAAGTATGTCCGATGGTGCCTATTTGCAATTCCGGCAGAAAAAAACAATAAAAAAAGCGATATGGTTGAGGCCAACAGAGAAGGCGACTGATTAAAATTCAAGATTAAATCTTCCATAAGCAGGTAATATGAAGAAGAGAGCTCTCAATCATTGTGGTGGGTTTAATTTTCCGAGACCGTCTCCCCCCTCCCCGCCCCGAATGGTCGTACCTGATCTGCGTTACCTGGCTGGCATTTCCATCAATTAAGGCCGTCGCTCCCGCGCAGCGCATTTACACAAGATCAGGCCGCGTGCAAATGAAGCGGCGTCGCAGATAATGAAATGCGAGACGCCGTGTGGGGACTGAGGACGGGGCCATTTCTTGGTGGGGGGGGGGTGGTCAGTGGCACGAATTTCCCTAAAGTGCAATAGAACAGCATCGGAATAGACCTGCGGTCGGAGCATGCCGATTCATCAGCGACTGGGACGGCGAGCTGGAACATGTGACACAGGGACGTGAGTATGGATGGTGCACATATCAAAATGTGGAACGGGTGACATTTGAGAGCCGGCAGCACAGAGGAGAGCCTCCTGTAAAATGAAACGATACGTAATGGAACAGGGACGTGCTTATGATCAATTACAGTGTAGTATGGCCATTATTGGTCTGAAATAGAACAGTCACCAAACTCAATGGCTGAGGCAGGGAGGATAATCCATTGTCATCCTGGATTTAGTCACATCTGCTGCGGTGTAGAGCAACCAGCAACAAGACATTTTATTTCTCAATCTTTGGCATAATTACCGCACTTATATTAAAATATGGGGAGAAAAAAAATCCAATTTCTGTCCCCTCATTAAAAAATATCAGAAATTGCAGGTTTTGTCCAGGGTGAAACGGTAGACCCTGTCGTTTGCTCTCTTTAACGTTTTTCATTTCCAAGGCATGTCCTAACATCTCTCGATCAGTGTCAACCACTTATCGGCCGCTTTGGGTGTCAAGGAGGATGGCGACTGAGAGGTTCCACAATAAAAGCCCCTCTCAGAGCAGACGTGGCCAATCCTAGGAGTTACGCGGTGCCGATGTCTTTTTCTGCCACGGAATTGGTCCGTAGCCCGTCGCCCCACCCTCAGACCGCTGAGCAGCGGCTGTCGGCTCTTCTGCAAATCAGATGCATTAAGAGGTGCTTTGCTGTCAGCCAGACCGGCCTGTGTGCCTGACGAGACATGACCCCGGTGTAACGATCCGCCCACCGCCCCCTTAGATCCGTCAGGAAGCAAAGCCGGGACATATGGCAGATTTCCCACTGCCCAGAGATCTCTTTGCGTTGGCATGGCACTTAATTGGTAGCTGCACACATAATCGCACAAACCGATCCGCCCGCGGCTGCCCACTGCCGTTATTCAATTAAGAAGTTAAAGGTAATTTCATAAAAATGGACTGATTGCCACAGTGGAAAATGTGCTTTGAATTTTTTTGCTCCTAGCTAAGGTGTAGCTGAAGGATAGATTTATGGGGCAGGAAAACAGTGCAGTCAGACAGATATGTCCGTGATTTTTTTGTGCACGACTTTGTGTACAATTTGTCCCATTACGCCAAAAATTCTGTGTCAGCTAAACTAACAGGCAACATCCACCGCTGACAGATTGATCAGGATGACAGTATTTTGGTTTTCTTTTCAGAAGTATATTTTTACCTTTCTTTCATTGTTTAAGTTATAATTCTGTTATCAAACACTGCTTTATTTGTATGTGTTCATGATCCTCTTAAATGAGTTTTGTGTCTTGATGTGTACTTGCACTTTCTTCAGACAACAATACTCACTAGTCACCAAAAAAAAACAACCAGACATCAGTATTCAGGTGCTGATGTGTCAGCGCGCTGTCCTTTTCAAAGAGCATCCGTCCAGATCTTCTCCCTGCTGGTATTTCATTTTGGGGCGCGGCTGACGGGAATTATATGACGACACACAACTCCGGCGATACCTGGATCCTGCATTTCTCACGTTTCTCCGACGGCTGCAAAAAACAAACACGGGCATTTATCCACGTCTCCGTCGAAAGACGGGCGCAGGTGTGATGGTCCTTTTCACGGGTGTACCCAACATGTCGGACGCACCTTTTCAGAAAATAAAGTGCTACCATACATCGACTGACACACACACACGGACACACTCTCGATCGCACCCGTCACACCCTATTCAGTCCACTCCCCCCACCCCCCCTCGGCTTCTGCTTGAGGTCACCTTACTCAGCACAAAGAATCTGCAATCCAGGGAAAAGAACTACTGGATCTCCTGCAGTTCCCGGTTAGTGGGGAGAAATTGCATTATTTATTATGAGGAGGCCAGCATCTTGGCAATGGCACTCTCTCCAGAGGGCCTGGCCATCGCTGGGGAATGTTCCGTACATTCTGTTACTCCCCATGACACTCTTCTTTAGCACACTTAAAGAAAAAAATGGCTGCACTTGATTATATAGGTTGTTTTTCACGCTGTCTCCCTCTTCCTGGTGCGTATCGTCTGTTTAAGCTGTACTCAGCTCCTGAGCCCTTGGAAGGAGAAGCGAAGACGACGTGACGCAACGTCGATTGTTGTTTCCGGGTTGACGGTTCCTGTCTCTTTCCCTCTGTGACCCCCTCCCCCCATCTCCTCGGTGTTAACGACTCATTCCTCGTTGCCCTTGTTAACCTGGGCCTAAGTGATACCGCTCTCAGATTTCCTCTGAAAGCTGGCATCTTCGAAGGAAAAACAATCAGGCTGTAAGCTCTGCATTTTTAACCCGGGTTGCTCTAAGGCAAGATACAAGTGCTTTAAAAGCAAATAAAGCCTGGTGTTATTGTATATATCCGTTTTCTAACTGGCTGCTTCTCCATTATAATGTCGCAGCGTTGGCCTGGAATCCATCCCAGGAGGCAGAGGGCACACGCGGCATTGGATGCCAGTCTGTTGTAGGGAGCACATGGGCACAATGTATGAGTTAGAGATGCCAGATCACGAAACTGAATGTTTTTGGACCGCAGGAAGAAACCAGAGTTCCAAGATGAAACACACAACGCGTGGAGAACCTGCAAATGCCACGCACTCCACACCGAGGCAGCATTCAAAGCCCCCACCGCTGGAGGTGTGAGGAAACAGCGCTTCCCGCTGAGCCATGCTTTTCCTTACCCTGTTTCAATTTTTCAATACATGCCGATGAGTTTCACTATATTTATTCTGATTTTGATCGTTCCTCCCGATAGAATGACACCTCATATGTACAGCTGGTCAGCTGAGCTGCCTGGTTGGTGTCTCATCATTGCACAAACAAGGGCTAGAAGAAATCCAAGGAAGACCCAGCGATATCGATGCGTCAGGACTTCCTGTGTGGATGTGGAATGAACTGCACCGTGAGTCGTATCTTCGTGACATCTGGCCGTTAAATAGCAGATGGGCTCTTGAACACTGTGTCTGGCAATGCCCTGGAAATTCTCCCTTTGCCAAAAAGTGTTTTTTGTAAAATAATATTCAGTGGGAACTTTTTTTTGTTTTTAATAAAGCACAAGATTATGTATTTATTATTTACCTGTGCTGGATCGGAGGTGAGCGGTTTGTGGGCTTGGTCTACCGTCAGATCCCCATTTCCTTAGACATGCAAGGCATGTACTGGGCTTCCTGAAAATCTTTTAAATATTAAAGGATCTCACCTGCACTTTTCCCCCCTCTCTTCTCAATAATGCAAGACGGTCACAAATTCCCATCCATCTGCTTCTCGAATCCTCCTGTGCCGTTGCTGTTCACGAGCACGTATATTCCCGGATCGGATTTACGAGCTGTTTCAATAAGTTGTGACTTATTTTAATAAAATTTTACATTTTATGCTTAAATGTAATGAATTGTTATAGTAAAAAATAATTCAGTCAGGGGCATATACAGGGGCGGGGCCACAGGGCCACTGGTCCCAGCTAAGAGCTGATTGGCTTCTGGAGTGCCCCTGTCGCTGTCACTCACAGATTCAAAACGTATCATTGGCTAATGATAAGGTTGGACCCTCAGTATGAAGTACGGCCCCTTTTATGCCCCACACCTTAAAAAATCCTAAAATCATCCTCGGTTACAGTCCAATATCAGACTTGTTTGTGGTCAGACCAGAATCGGTAATAAGCCAAAGAGCACATCTGAACACTACAAAATTAGTTTCCTTAATAAAGCACCAGTACGAAGAACACTTTTATTAATTCTACCCTGGGATATTCAGCACCTCTGATCCACGTCTCAAAGGCTCCTGTGGTTACAATGACAGACCTGTGGGCCGTCCCCTCAGTCTCTCGACCCGCGTTGGGCGAATCTAATAAATCCCCACTGTGAAAGGTATTTCGAAATGTGAGAGATCAATGAGTACTTTTAATAAGCCGAACCATGACGCGTTTAGCATTATGAAAGGAGATTTACAAAAAGGAGGACAGACATTGATTGCTGAAGATATTCAATTTAAAGATAACAGGGCGAATAGCTACCCAGTGGAATAGGTATTATAGTTTATTATAAGAATAAAATTTTAATTTACAAATATTGCCAGGTTTTCATACTCTTCTCTGTCTGCATGCGGTGAATTCCCAATGACTGCTATAGTGTTTCTATACCTTCTCGCTCTGTTATGGGGGTCAGGGAACCCTGATCTGCACTTCTTTGTGATTTCATGATAAAAGAAAACTCAGTAATACCATACTTCCATATTTTAAGATTTATGAATTTAACATTTTACTGATACATTGAGGCATACTAGATGGGAATAGGTAGGGGCCCTGCATTATACAACTGACCTATGAAATTATCTATCTGTCAATCTGTCTGTCTATCTATCTATCTATCTATCTATCTATCTATCTATCTATCTGTCTGTCTGTCTGTCTGTCTCTCAAGTCTGACATTGTTCTCCAGTCTGACATTGTTCTCCAGTCTGACATTGCAGAATACAGCTTTCAAAAACAAAAAAAAAACTGCACACGCATGGTTCTTCAGACCTCCGCTTGGAAAATATCGTATGTTTATTCCAAAACTTCATATTTAATTCAATAAATCCATACAACCAGAATAAGAAACATCATAGCAAGAAGTTGCTAACGGAAGGGTGAGCTTCTGAACCTCCTAGTCAATGTGTCTTTGGTACGTCGGAGGAATCTGGTCCAGAAGCCTGCGAAGAAACTAGTAACCCAGTAGTGAGTTTTGAGATTCATGTCTGCACTGGATGTCTTCTCTGCTATTTTTTTTATGGGCTGCATTAACAATGTCAGTGTTTCGTAACATACTCATTTTTCAGAAGTGACCAGGTGAGGCACAACACCTTCATCTACATTGCTGTTTGAAGAATTATTCAATGAGAATAGCTGATGTGTTTTTCTTTTACTGCTTAAAGCGTGTTCATTTAAGGGTTCAGCATCGATTTAAGGTCTAGCAGGCGTGAAAGGATAAATAATTCATGCTTGTCTGTGAAGCTACAGAGGAGGCAGGTTCTCACAGAAGAAGTACGGCTTGAAACACTCAGGGTGTGATGTTGAATATCGCCTTTTAATTCATGTTATTTTATGCTATTATTCCCTTAACATTTTATCCCGACAAAAAATAGCACCTCGTTCGGTGAGGAGAAAATCGAGACATAATTTCCTGACTTGTTTATCTGTCCAATAGGATGCTGCCTTTGCTCTCTGTCAGCCAATGAAATGTTGCCTTTGCACACAGTCAGCCAACTGGATGCTGCCTAGGCATGCTGCCAGCCAATTGTATGCCTCTGGAGAGAGGCTCATATTTGGTGCCGGTTTTGTGGGCAGCTCCATACTAATTGTTCATTTGTCTGGCGTCTGGCACTCCTCTGTGGGTCGCCCCTCTCAGGATAGATGACTGACGGGGCAGTGGGACATCTGACAGGGGAGGGGCAGCTTTCGGCGGCCTACACGGATCCAAGAGCGCTTGCGACGGTTTCCGCAAATGAGACATCAATTCCGTCCCCTGTCACTGAGAGCTCCCGGCATGGGGGGGGGCGCTTTTTGGGAGAGCTCCAATAGTGATGTCACCGTTACATAACTGCCATAACCTAAGCAACAGCACAGTACCAAAGACCAAAAAGATCATCACTGTTTGCATTCTCTGTTTGTTTCCTATCTTCGTAGTTTTCACGTCTCACGAAATGGAGGAGGATGAACATGCTTTTCTGGACCTGAAGCAGATGTGGAATCTATTAAATCAGTACTAGTCAAAGCCTGGTAGGTGCCAAGGCGACCATCACCTCCAGCGCCCCCTGTCTGAGACAACGTGAAATTGACTGGCGCCCCCTCAGAAGACGGTGCCCTAGGCGGTAGCCTATGTCACGTAGTGGATATACTGGCACTGAATCGAATGCATAGAGCAGCAACAACTTGGATGCTCGTCAAAGTCTAAAATCATATGTTGGATGTTCCCTAAATTAAAATCAGGAAGAAGACTCCAGAAAGAAGGAGAGGTTAAACCCACACCATGACCAGACAGCGGTGTAGTGGTCTGCATCAGAACCAGTGCAGCATAACCTCACTCCAGTGAGAGACTGCTTTGGTCACGATATACCTGTGTTTTGTAAAAATCAAAACCAAAATTTGGCCATATTTTTAAATTCAGTGCGTAGAAATGAAAAACGGTCTCCACAGTCCACCCATCCATCGATTCATCCATTGTGATGCCTTCACCCAATGTTCTCCCCGAAACTCTCATTTTTACTAGAGAGGATGTAACCTTCAGTTAAAAGAAAGTGTCCTCCACAGGCCACCCTAATGGAAGAAACGGAGGCCCAGTGACAGCGGAGCCCCACGAACACGCTTCCAAAGGAGCTCACCCCCTGCTTTTCCCGCTCCAGTCAAGGTGACTGATTTATTTCTCCATTAGAGTGACCTTTGCCAGAGATGCTTTGGCTGTAACGATTTCCTGTCCCTTTCGCTCAGGCACGGGACCTAGCAGAGGAGCATTCAGCCTCTCCCCATCCCCGAACGTAAACGTGAGCCGAGCTGTAAAGGGACTCGTGCAACTTCAAGCGATGCTGCAGCCACAGGGCCTGTGTGAACCGTTCGCCGCCCCTTTGATGTCCTACACCTAAATAACTGCTCTCACACATTCCATGCTGTTTTCCCTCTCGCAACACACAAAGGATCTATCTCTGAGATATTGTTTCTTCCTTGAGCTGGACGTGTTTTATTCTCCGCGCCATGGTTAAGTTTGGCTTCACGGGGGCTGTAGACCATACCGATTTCGCTTAATCCAGTTCCCTTGCTCGATCCGTCCAACTGGAGGATATTTAAATAGCCTGTGTAGTGCCCGGAAATACTGCCACAAAATGCAATATTTCTGCATCGAAGGGTCAAAAAAACAAGGAAAAGGAATGTGAGAATGGTGGAGCTGCTTTAGTAATTGCCCCCAGGAATCAACGCCCCTGCTTCAGTCTTTGGGAAACCCCATGGCGTAAGGAACACCTCGAAATCCTGCATCATGGAGAGTATATGCTGTTATCTGCAGATGCATGCCAGCTAGCTAACATTTCTTTAGCATGAAGAACAAACGCAACCAAAACAGTGTGACAGGTTTTATGCGCCATAAGGGGGTCCCTTTCCTGTAAACGAGCATCTTTGTGAAGGCTGAAAGAAAACAGGTCCAAGTTAATCTCGTGAGATGCAACCCCTTCTCTCGAACGTAAAGAGGCATAGGTATGAAGGGGTACTGACCCACCACATTCAAACTGCCGCAGGAAGCCAGGACATGTACGAACAAACAAGTAAATTCACAGAGCGTGACACTTTGTTGCATTTAACAAGGTTTAAAGACCTGAGCAGCTAATACGGGAACACTTCGGGGGGGTAGTATTGTGGTGTTTAACGTACAGGTCCCGGACTGGAATGACTCCGTTCCACTTGCTTAGGCATTGTGTCCACCTCGGAGCTGTAAGCAGCCTCTGTCTGAATGGGGATCTCATCTTTCACAATAGAGCTGACTGACTTGGCCCCGAGCAACAGACGGTTTCATTTCCGTAGCTAAGGAGAGAGCCCCTTACATCTAGGGTCTCGACTTGAGGCAGCACATGCATGAAAACACGCCCAGACCACCTCTCAGAACTAACAATTACATCGCGGGCCTATTCTCCAGCTCTGTGCTGCCCTGATAGCAAACAGAATTAAATAGCTGCATCAAATCTCCCCCTCCTGAAGTGGGTACCCTGAATAAGGCACTGTGGGCGGCATCATATTTACTGGAGGGTCCTGCCTCCTTTGAAGTGATTCTTTTACTTTATCAAAAGACCTTCGAGGATTCAAAATTCAAAAGCTGCATTGTCATTTGTACAAGTACGAGTACAAAGAAATACTTATATGTATACCCCCCCTGCAGATTTAAACAACATAAAACGATGAAGAATAAAATAAAATTCATGCAGTACACACAAAATATACAGTAAACGATAACACAGAAGCAGGGCAGCAAGGTGCTGAGGTTAAAGTGACAGTGGTTAATAACTGACAGTGATTGGAATCATTCTGTGACTGATCAGTTTTACATTCTTATTACCGCTGGCAAGTGGCTGTTCTGGAACTTTTCAGAATATATGAGTGTAAGAGACTGTAATTCAGTTTTGTGCTCTCTGAATTATTTTGCTAAGCTGGATTTCTTTCCATCTTACATATAGAAAGTACCTGTAAGACTGGCTGTTGTCGGCTTCGTAATAGATTCGTGCAATGGTGAATCGGGGAGGTGAAGATAACCTTTTTTTTGTTCTCTAAAGGACAATGGTGTCAAGGACTGCAGAGCAGGGGAACAGGGAGCAGATCTTTGGGCTTGTGTCAGCACAGCGGGTCTTTTTCAAGACCGTCGGTGTATTTATAGGGGGAAGGGAAAGGGGTTTAGTCGGGCATGATTGTGATTGGCTGGGCTTTGTCACCTGACTTGACCCCGCCCATAATTCCCTGTCATTAGCAGATTACAGATGGGTCTTTCAGTAGCTTTTATTCACTAATGTAAAGCCTGAACTGGACCTGCATATTGATACGTGGGCTGAACGCTATAAGTTAAGGAAGAGCGATGTTCCCTGTGGTTTGTGCATTAACAGCACTTTGCCGATATCAAAAGACACTTAGTATCGCGTCCTTCAATCGAGCGCAGAGGGGATATTAACAGGGTTAATCTATATGTATCGTAGAACTATCATCAGACTCTGATCCCGACTGAGCCCGAGGAGGAAAAGGGAGGGGGACTGGGGTGGGGGCGGGCAGGGGGACGGCGCAGACGGCGGTCGGCTGATGAAAAGCCTCCCGTCGGTGACAGGCGTGCTCTTCTGGGGAGGTCCCACCGGAAAACGTGGGACAAGCTGAAGACTGACAGGCTGATGGAGGTTCTAGGTTTTCGGCGGCAGAGAGATGACACCCTCCGTCTCTCCGGCAAAAAAGGGACACTATTGTACTTTCATACTGCATGAGCCTTTTTTCTGTAACTTTTTAGTACAGATGTGCATGATGTGGATGTTTTTTTTTTAACGAACTGATGTATTCAAAGAAAGTTATATAAATGAAAGGTCGATCAGCGGCCTGCAAAATGTCACATTGTATTAAAATCTGATTTTAAAAAGTGGAATTTATATGTATTAATGCATGTGAGAGTAATATCGCACAAAATATTCTAATGACGCCCTATTGACTGCAGATCCACAGCTGGTGGATTGACGCTGCTCAGAAATCGAATATTTGTCCATTGATAAACAGGTATTTCATCTAGCAAGAAAGGCAGAAGGAATCAAACCATAGGGCAAGTGTCTGTGAGCGGCTCGCCAGCCCTGCAAGACGGGGGCGGGGGCACAGAATCGAGATGCATGGGAAAGGTGGAGCACGCGTGGCCAGCCCTCTCGCTGTCTCTTAGCCAAAATTAATAAAGCGACACAGATTTGTAAACAAAATTTAGTTATGGATGGATGCCACACACATCAACTGCTAATAGAATCATTTGTTCTCCCAGTAGTATGTTGTGCTCAACAGCGCCCCCCGCAGGATTCATTTGGAAAAGTTCATGGCCTCCACCCTGATTCTGCCAGCTCTGGCCAGACCGCAGCCGGTCCACATTCCCATAGGCTTCAGCTACCCTGTCCCTCAGCACCCTGCTTGAATATCAGAGACCTTTTGGCGTCTGAAGTATCTCAGAGGTGCCCCGGACGGAGCAGCAGAGCCAGCTTTGAAGGTGCGGCGCCTCCACGGGATTGTGTAAGACTTAAAAAACAAAAAGATTGTTCTTTATCAAAGGCGGCCATGAAAGACTGCCCATTTTTGTTCATAGCCTTCCCTAAAACTGCAAAAAAACACACACACACACACAATTTTAATAAAACAATTTAGTTGTAGGACACTTTTGCATCCAAATCATTTTCACAGTTTCCTCCATTCTCACACAAACTCACACACACACAATCTTTATAATCATATCTTTATGGGGACTGCTCATTCATTTCTATGGGAAAAATGCTAATACTAACTATCTTAACAATCTTAACAACCCACCCAGCCCTAACCATAACCATAAGTAACCAAACAAAATACAAGAGTTTTTGCATTTTTAGTTCTTTGATTAGATTCACAGATTTTTGTAGGGGCCACAAAAATGGTCCCTACAATGTCAAAATAACAGGGTTTTATTACATTGTGGGGAACATTTGGTCCCCACAACGTCATATAAACATTATCCACACACACACAAACACACCAGCACGTGCTTTTACAAAATCTTGCCATCTTCCTTCTTTTTCCCAGGGGCCCAGAAAACAGCTCTTATGCCTCTGTACTTCAGCTTCGCTCACTGTCATGGGAATTCTTTAAATCTTATGAGGTTCTGGGCCCTATTTTATATGGGAGCACCCACAAACCTCTTTAGCTTACCCCCCTTACACCTGCTTAGGACACCACTGAGTTATTTTTCGCAAGGAGGCCTTTAGGGGCACCGACATCTTCATTGCCAGCCGGAAGCGTCGTGGGTAATCGTCATAAATGCAGGGCACCTTCGAGGAGTGCCCTTTAAGAGAACAGTTGGATCGCTGTTGCAGAAAGCAATGAGGAATACTCTTGGGAAAAGCTGTATTCCTTTTTATACCTTAATGGCAGTGTGATGATCCACATTCTTTAGTGAAAGAAAAGCAACTGTTAAATCAAATCAAATTAAATCAAATCAAAATTTATTTATGGAGCACCATTTAAACAAGAGATTGATCATTAAAATCATCCAAGACAAAACGAAATTAGAACAAAAACAACAAACAAACAAACAAATAAGACAAATGGGAATTCGAACAAAAGCACAATAATAGCTGTTGGAAAACAAACAAATAAATACTGTGATGACAAATAAATGAAACCATGAAATGTAAACATGAGCCAAAAGTCTGGACTCAGAGCTACTTTAGGATTTTACTCAGTAGTGAGTTTCACCATACATTCCCCGTCGTGCCCAGTGCCCCCCAGATCTTTGTCTATGCGTGGAGCTGGGCCGTGCGTGACGGTGCCGAGTCCGAGACTGGACATATTTTGTTTTAGCTTGACAGAGTGTTCCACCTGGATTGTAATGCATGACAGGAAGGCATTTTTCACCGAAGCCACAGTGAGGGAAAGGAAACAAGCCTTATCTGCAGAGACGGTGGCGCTATGTAGCCCAGCGAGCACGCCTGCGCTATCGCAATGCAGATAGCAGCAATCTCCAAACAGACGGCGTTTATTTCCAAGGTCTGCTGCCTGTGACAACTTCGTTTGTTAGTGCGGACTGGGAAATCGAGTCCTCGCTTCAGTTATTACATTGATTTTTGTAAGGTGGTGAGGAATGAACTTCTGAGAGTTTAAGTTTGTTGGCGGGAAAAGGAATTCCACCTTTCTCCCCGTGATGTCTGATCCAGAGACAAAATGAAAATGATTCATGAGATAGATGCACTTGTTTTATGCAAATGCACTGTATTTTAATGCATTGCAGTATTTTTATGGGCATAGAATCTTTGATGCGGCACAATTTTTGCATTTGGCAAATGAGCTCCATCCCCAGTTTAGATAAATGAGTCTGGGAGTTCTGAAATCCAGTCCTTGGTTCTCCCCGTGGTCCAGAACCATGCGATTAGGTGAACGGGTGTCTCCAAGTTGTCCATACTGTGTACGTACACTGATATTGACTGTCTTCCCTGAACTTCCAGTGATAGGTGATCCTATACTGTAACAATGGTATAAAAGGTGGATAGATGGGTGGATGGATGGATGTAGTCTATAGCATTGCTAAAAACAGGATCAGCTCATTTTGAACATTTAACCTTGTCACGAAGGGTATCGACAGAATAATTATCATCGAGCAACGGAAATGCCTAGTATAGATTTCCGTGTCAAGTTTTTCTCATTGTCTTTCACATTATCCTCTCTTCATCTTCTGGTGAGGATATTAAAATGTCCGTCTTATGATATTCCCCATAAATCCTGTAGGGAAATTACCAGAGCCTCTGTCTCCTCTTCTTCTGACCGATCCCCCAGCCTTTCCGACAGGGGATTACGACAGGCCGGCTTTCTCTTCCATTCATCTCAAAGCCAGGTATCCGTAAGTCCATGTCACCTGAATTCCGATGGCACTGACTGACGGAGATGGGGAGCGTTTCAATTCCCCCCGCTGAGCCGTGATGAGTTTTCCTATTTTGGCCCCTCCCGTTGTCTTCCTCTCCGCTGGGGACCTGCGGAAAAAGACGAGCGCGAACCAATGATAAATCTTACGCTTATCCCCCGGGTTTCTGGTTCGACCGCTTGCCGGCGTGTGCTTACCTCTCTGAAAGACTCTACGGCTAGAAGGCATCCGACTGCTGGAAATCGCACCATTAGCTCTATTGACTGTTGGCATACATTAATTTCATGTGGATAAATGAAAAGCGTAAAAGTCACAGGGAGGGAAAACTCAGGAGAGGGATCTTCAGAAGGTGCACAGAGCTTGTTAAGCCTCTTACCCTGGACTGTTCTTGAGAGAATATGTAAGTCGCCTCTGGCTTTCTGCTGCTCTGCCACGCATTCATTTGCAGTCTGGGGTGATTTCATGTTGCCAAATGCATCCTTGGGGATATCCCACCCTGAGTTGGCCCCTGGATTCAGAAATCGTTATGCCTTTCGTCTGTATTTCTCTGCACCTATCAGAACAGAGTCATTTTGCACTTTTCTACTTCAAATAGGTGCTGGGCACAAGGGGTGTTGAAATGAGCGATTCCCCCGAATCTGAACCGTGCATAGTGTTTGCCATAATAGCAATGGAAATGTGAGTCAAGGGGTGCAAATGTTACTCAACAGTTTGCTGAGGTGGCCTTGGTGAGGAATGGATCAGCCTCACAGATTCATTTATGTTCTCTTGTATAACTCTGCAGTCCACATTATGATTACATATTTACAAGTACATTACAATTATATTTTGCAATTACAATTTCAATTATACACTATATGAACAAAAATATTAGGACATACCTCTCAACCATTGAAAACAGGTGTTTCACTCAGACCCATTGCCACAGGTGTACATAATCAAGCCATGAAGCCACGTTTACAAACATTTGAGAAAGACTGAGTTATTTTGAAAGCATGGTACTGTCATAGGATGCCACCTTTGCAAAAAGTCAGGTCAGATATTCCGCAGTCAACGGTAAGTGGTATTATTGCGAAATGGAAGCATTTAAGAACAAGAGAAACTCAGCCACGAAGTGACAGACCTCATGAAGCAACAGAGCAGGGGGGTCGGTGAGTGCTGAGGTGAATAGTGCGTAAAATTCTCCAGCGCTCTGCTGACTTATAACTGCAGAATTACAAACTTCCTCTAGCATTTACTCCAGCACATAAACTGTGCACCAAGAGCTTCATGGAATGGGCTTCCATGGCCGAGCAGCCGCATGCGAGCGTCACATCACCAACTGCAATGCCAAGCTACAGAGGGGTGTAAAGCACACTGCCACTGGGCTCTGGAGCAGTGGAAACGTGTTCTGTGGAGTGACGAATCACACTTCTCTGTCTGACAGTCTGATGGATGAGTCTGGGTTTGGCGGATGCCAGGAAAATGGTACTTGCCTGACTGCATTGTGCCAACTATAAAGTTTGGTGGAGGAGGGATAATGGTATGGGGTTGTTTTTCAGGGGTAGGGCTAGGCCCCTTAGTTCCAGTGAAAGGAATTCTTAATGCCTCTGTATACCAAGACTTTTTGGATAATTCTATGCTTCCAACCTTGTGGGAACAGTTTGGGGGGGGGGCCTTTTCTAGTCCAGCAGGACTGTGCCCCAGTGTGCAAAGCAAGGTCTATAAAACCATAAAGATGGTTGAGTGAGATTGGTGTGGAAGAACTTGACTGGCCTGCACAGAGTCCAGACCTCAACCTCATTGAACACCTTTGCGATGAACTAGAATGGGGAGCCAGGCCTTCACAGGCAACATCAGTGCCTGACCTCAGAAATGCTCTGCTGGATGAATGGGCAGAAATTCCCACAGACACACAGATGTTATAGCTGCAAAGGTGGTGGGGGCAGGGCGGGGCAACTCCATATTGATGTCTGTGGATTTAAAATGGGATGTCATGCAAGTTACCGTAGGTGTATTGGCCGGATGTCCCAGTACTGTAATCCATGCAGCATACATAACAAATTACAATTACATTCCAGTTTTTGAAAAAAAAGTTTTTCCTGCCCCAAAATGTTTGTCCTCAGTGTAGTCTGGGGAGTCTCAGGCATGAATATGAACTGCTGTAATGTCACTTACAGTGCCGCTGACCTCAAGGGGTCTGTTAGCCATATTAGCAGTGATATTTATAATGGCAAATAGATCCATTTGGTGCAGAGATTAGAAAAACAAGAGTTATCATGGGGAAAACGGCGATGGATTGAAGTTCTTCTCAAAAGCAGACAGAAAATAAACGATTCTGTTTCCATCTTAACCCCCTAAAGGAGCCAGATAAACGGTTGACCCCAAGCTTCAGTCTAACCTGTATGTTTGTGTGTGTCTCAAAGGAAAGCATGATGGGATATGTGACAAGAAGCGTTCCAATGTACCTGTGCAAATGGCAAACAAGACATAATTTCAAATGTCTTATGCACAGTTAGAGTAACCTGTTTAAACATAGTTATTATTTTTATTGCAGTAGTATCAATAATGTCCGTCTTATGATATTCCCCATAAATCTAGTGTGATTTAATATTATTCAAATAACTGTGACCAGCATATACTCACAGATTAGTAGCATCTCGCAAATCAGACCACGAACGTCGGCAGACACAGCTAAAAGTGAGACGTGAACCTTGGTTTCCATCAGTGAGATGTTTCCCAGTGGAATTAAAAGCATACGTGTGCAGAATGACATGGACGCGAGGTTGGAAAAGCACGCTCAGCATCACTCCTCTGCTGCCATGAATATTCACCGTCAGTTTACGAGAAGGCTGTCGCTCCCACGCGCTGGCTGCTATCGTCTTATCCTCAGGACGAGGCCTTCGTTTCCTGGAAATTATTACTGATATTTTTATTATTAACTCAATGTACATACAGTGTACGTTTTATGATGTAGTGTCATGGTGATAAAGAAACAGTTTTGACACACAATTTGGTGGAGAAAAATGCAGAGCAAGTATTGTCAGGGTCACTTCTCTCTTTAGAAGATGTGGCATTAATAGTATTGTTTGTAATACTTTGGTTTACTCCTTAGAGTATATACCAGTGTTACTGTGAACCAAAGTGTGGCCTCAGCTACTGATCAAATCAGCTGTAACATGGACCTTCCCGACACACAGCGTCACCTGCGGAGCGTAAAAATACCCCGCCCCCTTTTCCTGAGATTGTGGCCAGAGAGCATCCAGCCCCTGAAGATAGCACTGAGCATGAGGTTGCTAGCGCCTCAGCCTGTGAGGGGCAGATAGTCCTCCTGAAACGCTAGAACGTTCCACCATGTCCACCACGGCTGAGGAAGTCCGGCAGAAGACGGCGTGGTGAGTAATTCATATGGGCGCGGCTTTAATTTTGGGGTAGAACAGAGCCCTGGCTGAAATTCATTGCTCCATTGCCCTAGAGGGTTCCTGTTGCTTTGTGTATGTACAACTAGGGCACCCCCACGGAATCCCCCCACGGAATCCCCCCACGGAATCCCTTCCCTCGCCTCCCATTATCCGTAACCCGTGTATAAGAGGCACTCACTGCTCTTTCTATGTGTGTGGCTGCTCTGGAAAGTTTTGGCTTTCGATTTTATATCACCGCGAGTTTCTAAATAAAGTGACCGGAGAGAATTTGCACCTTTTTCAGAAAAAGTAAGCAAGGTACTGCTATTGTTCAAAAGGTTGGGGTCACTAAGAAATTTCCTTGTGTTTAAAAAAAAGCAAGTTTTTATTGTCCATAAAATAACATCATGTTGATGAGAAATACTGTGTAGACATTGTTAATGCTGTAAATGACTATCATTGCAGGAAACCAATGTATCTACATAGATGTTTGGAATATCAACATGGGCCCATTATCAGCAACAATTAGTCCTGTGTTCCAGTGGAATGTTGTGCTTGCTAATGTAAGTTTATCATTTTCAAAGTTTAATCGATCATTAGAAAACCCTTTTGCAGTTATGTTAGCACAGATAAAAATGGTTGTGATGATTAAATAAGAAATAAAACTGGAATTCTTTGGACTAGTTGAGTATCTCGGGCATCAGCGATTGTGGGTTCGATTGATAACTCAAAATGGTCAGAAACAAGGAACTTTCTGAAACTTGCCAGTCTATTCTTGTTCTGAGAAATGAAGGCTATTCCATGTGAGAAATTGCCAGGAAACTGAAGATTTCATACAGTGCTGTGTAGTACTCCCTTCACAGAGCAGCGCCAACTGGCTCTGACCACAACAGAAAGAGGAGAGGGAGGCCCTGTTACGCAACTGAATGAGAGGGTAAATATATTAGAGTGTGTAGTTTGAGAAACAGACGCCTCATAGGTCTTCAACTGGCAGCTTCATTAAATAGGACCTGCAAAGGACCAGCCTCATCATCAACAGTGAAGAGGCAACTCCGGGATGCCGGCCTTCTAGGCAGAACTGCAAAGAAAAATCCGTATCTCAGAACGGCCAATAAAAAGAAAAGACTGAGATGGAGAAATGAATACAGACACTGAACAGAGGGAGACTGGAAAAAAGTGCTATGGATAAACAAATCTAAGTTTGAGGTGTTCAGATCACAAAGCAGAACATTTCTGAGATACAGACCAAATGAGAAGATGCTGGATGAGTGCTTGATGACATCTGTCAAGCATGGTGGAGGCGATGTGATGGTCTGGGGCTGCTTCGGTGATGGTGAAGTGGGAGATTTCTACAGGGTAAAAGGGATCTTGATGAAGGAAGGCTATCACTTCATTTTGCAACGCCATTCCATACCCTGGCCTACAGCAGGACAATGACCCAAAGACAGCTCCACATTATTCAAGAACTATTTAGGGAAGAAGCAGTCAGCTGGCATTCTGTGTGTAATGGAGCCTCAGTTGTTGGAACCTCAACAAACTGACATCTAGAATGCCCAAGGTCTACAAGGCGGTAATTGCTGTAAATGGAGGACTCCATGGCGAATGCAAAGTTTTTATAGAACACAATTATTATTTTAATTTCAAAAATGATTATTTCTAACTGTGTAAATGACTGTTTCCTATTTATTTTGCTATATTTCCTATTCAGACTCATTTCATGTATGTTTTCATGGAAAACAAAGAAATTTCTAAGTGACCCCAAACTTTAAACGGTAGTATATAAGGAGGTACCAGAAGAATAAGGATATTTGTTTGTTTCATGTTGTATTATGAACTTTTCGTTAGGGTGTATTTAGCTTACAGTTCCGTGATGCTGGCTCCATGCCCGTGATCAGAAGGTCACTGGTTCAAATCTTCTGCTTCAGAGTGATTTACCCATCAGACCCTTCAACAAGGCCGTTAAACCCCAGTTGCTCCAGGGACTGCCTGACTGTATGCCATTTTGGATGAAAGGGTCTGCTAAATAATTGTAAGAATTACACAGGAGATTACAAGACTAAATAGTGTAAGTCGACTCTCAAGGCTCATCTGACCCTGTAACACTTATACAGACTTGGACAGACTTTTTTCCCTCATAAAAAAACCATGAGGTCTCAGAGAGAGGTGAGACATGGCATATCAGAGCGCAGTGGATTGGTTTTTGTTCCTGGGAAAAAGTGTGAAATAATCCATTTGTCAATACTGCCCTTGCATTTGTTTACACTAGAAAGAAACTTCTTTTTCACTTTAACTGATTGTTAAGGTCCAATGCTTCATTCTTCTTGCATTTTTACATCTTTTTACATCTTTACATCTTATATATTTTTTTCCAGAAAGATAATTTAAATGTCAAGAATAGGGCCAACTTTTAAACTTTAAAAAAGATCTAAGCAATAAGGACATAGTCATTTTTTAAAATTATTTTTGTCACTGGGACACATGCTCACCGCATGCATTGTCAGGTTCCAGACGGAGGCTTTTAACAGTGCCATAAATAGGGGGAAATATTGCACGCGGTGTTAGAGACGCGTAGGGGGTAAGGCCACGCCCCTTTGTTCCCTGCAGGTGGCTGAACCTGACTGTAGGCTCATTAGCTAGATCGTGGACAGGTGTGGCCCATCAGCCTCTTCGGTGGGGGCTTTAAGGAGATGACAAGGGTGGGGGCCATCAGAGTAGAGATTTTCAAAAGGTTTTCCCCTCAATCCATAAGAAGCCAGTGGTTTGATTCTAATCACCAGTCGATACATGACAAGGATGCACATTTGGTGTCAGTATCTTTATTTTATACATACCTTCACATCCATGTACATTTTTAACTTGTCTGTGAATGATGAACATGTAGACTGGAGTAAATCACCTGAGCATAATGTATAATCCCTGGACAGAAGAACATGGGGTGATAATTAATTAACACAGTTAGCTAATTAATTAATAATCTGAGGAATGAATTACAGATCATCGTAGCCCAGCAGTGAGGGCTCTTGAAAAGTCATCAGGGAATTATTCCAGGGTAATCAAAAACAAGTTCAACTATACCCACTGAAAACCTTGTAATCATCTTGCTGCTTTTCTGGAAGTTTCTAAAACGTATTGACGATGATGTATTTCCACCCGGATAACAAAGAGGCTTCCCTAGTTCTACCAGCATGTATTTTTTCATAACATGGCTGATGAAACATGAATTAACAGCAGCATTTGGATGTACATCCCATGAAACCCTCCGACATACGAATGTTTCCTGGCGCCACGCTAAAGAAATTCGAATCATTTGCACCAAGAGCGTTACTTGGAGACCTCGTGTGATGCATTTCCTGTTGACTTGACGTATAGCGCTAAACGACCCACGAGTCACCGGAAAAACCTTGGAATCGCTGCGGGCGAGAGGCACACTTCATACATTAACACAGCAGAGAGCCCGGCCTTATTAACTCAGCCAGCCAGGAGGGATAATGTCATCAACCAAAGACGTAACTCAATGCAGCAGTATGTCAATGTCCAGTTAAGCCCTGAATAACAATCGGTGTCGCCCGGCTGTACCTGACACTGCGTCGTACAGCTGAGTTCTCCTTAAGCATGCGGCTTAGGTAATTCATCTTAGGCACTTGGAAACACCCTACTGCAATCACTGGGCGATGAATACATAAAAAATCGAATAAAGGCAGGGCTGAATCACCTGTAATCTGTTTTTTTCATCACTTTAATATCAAAAAGCTAATTCTATCCCCCAAGGCAGTGGACACTCAGAAATGTATGACAAAATGCAGATGATACACACCATCCATCCATCCATCCATCCATCCAGTACAGGGTCATGGTCATCCAGTGGGCATACAGTGTCTGGAGCCACCCTGGATGGGATGTCACTGCAGTGCAGGAATGCATACAAGCTCACATTAAGGGCAATTTGTAGAGACCGATTGAGATGAGCCGCGTGTCTCTGAGCCGTGGGCGGAATCCCACACGTAAGGTGCAGATACACGCAGATCATTCGTTAATACACCTGGCATGCGTCATGGTTCATAACGTGTAGGCAGGAAATGGCTTTAGCATGGCTACTTTTCAGAAAAACGTGTCACAAAAGCTTGGACCGTTTCCTGAGAATGGAAGTGTGCTTTTCGCTCCGCTTGGTGGTCTGCGGGTTTGAGTTCAGTCCCCCCTCCCACACCCCATTCCTGCGTCCCCTTTGTGATTATTATATACAGAACACTGATCCGAGTCTTGGGGGGGGGAGATAATCTGGGTCAGGTCAGCTTTCACCCAATGAAGTGTTAAAAATGTCATGCACAGAATTATATTTCTGTTGATATTTTTCCCGTCAGCTTATATAACTGCCTGTGTTTTGCATACGACCGGCTCTTTTCGACTTGGGAGCAGGGGCGGATTAACTTACCATTGGGGCCTAGGCTGGAATCAGCATGAACACTTATGTGTTGCCCGACCGCTGCGTTCTTCCCGAGGCGGGCTGGGGCCCTGATGTTTGCCAGAGGCCCTGGGCTATAAACTAGGAAAACCCATTAATCCACCCCAGTTTAGGATTAACTTAAAAAAAAAAAAAAAAAACAGAAAACAGTATTTTTTCCTATCTTTTATCTCAGATCTAAACATTAATCAATAGAAATTAATTCTGCGTTATTGAGCATTGGAGAGAAGTCTCTCAGACAAATTAATATTATATCTCACAGCGTAGGAGAGGAGAGATATCTGCAGTCGTTAATTTGTTATTTATGTGAGCTAAGAAATAAAAGACCTCAGTGAGAATTGTGACCTGAGGCTCAGTGCTAATATTAGAACGCTTTCACAGTGGGGGCTGGATCCCTTCAAACCGATTTTGGGAGCATTGGCTGTTATTTACACGACTCGCGGACGGGGCAGAACCACCGTGACCCGGTTCTGGTCGCGGCCGATGCTAAATCGACTCTCAGGCCTAGCAGGACTATCCGTCGTCCGCGAGCTTTGGAGCTGGGTGTTCGGGCCTTCACGCTCCAAGAGAATGTGATCATTATGCTTGATGGCACACAGTTTGAATTCATCAGCATCGTTGTAACATACTTTCAAGGTAAATAGCCCATTATTGTGGTGGGTACATTAAACATAAAATTACAAAAGAATTACGAAATCGTAATGTAATTGTTTGAAACGTGGAGTCTGAATTCATAATTAAGGGATATTTTGAGACTAAGTATGATACTAATAAAGCGATGTTACTGTGATATGAATTATGCATGCAAGTGATTAAATCTCAAATGCAGTACAGTTATGTTCCTTTTTTACAATTTTTTTGTATTTTAATTATAAAAACAATAAACAGATATGGACTGCATTTCAAGTCTGTCCAGCCAGTCATTTCGTTGTCTTCCGTTCTGTTGAAAATTCATATTTATTTCGACTGACGGGGACACGTCATTGTCGGGGGAGGGGGGAGTCACACTTCAGCGGTTTGAGTAGAGCTTTCATCGGTATTCAGGTGAAATATTAAAGAGGACGCAGATCCGCAGCGACACTCTGTAAAGGCTGTCACCACGAACACGGGCTCGCCGGAGCGAGTGCAGAAGGACGGAGACAATCGGCAGACGGGCCGGCTGAGCGGGAAGGTGGCTTGGGAGAGGCGAACCCTCTCGGAGTCCCGGGAAACGGTGACTGGTTCTCGAATCGGAGCTGGCAAGCAGGAGGAGTGTGAGCAAATCTTATTGACATCCTCTGGTGTCTAGGAACAGGATGGGTCTGTCAGGTATGCAGTGAGGGCTCTCTCAGCACTACCTCTTAAGTTTTTTTTAGTTTTTTTTTCCCAAAAGTCAGCGGATTCGATGGCTCAGTGGGTAGCACTGGTGCTCACACCTCCAGGGCTGGGGGTCTAAATCCCCCCCCTGCTTTTTGTGTGTCCGATTTGTATGTTTTTCCAGTGTTTCCTCCTGCAGTCTAAAGACATGAAATTAGTTTAATTAATTAATGTAGGGTAAACCCCTACCTTGTGCCCTGAGGTTTTTGGGATCAGTCCCAGGTCCCCTGTGACCGTGGACTGGATGAGTACTTGAAAGATGAATGGACAGATTTTTTTTCCCTATTTGATTTCATTCTGTGTTTGGCAGCTGGGAAGTACAGCCTTGCAGACAGAGTGAGTATAACTGTCTGTAACTTTGTGTTTTTCTGGGCTGTGTTGCATCAACAGAAGGCTTCAGAAGTGAACCTCACTTTCCAGAAGGTCCTCCATTCCAGTGTCTGGTAAACGACATGGCGAGACACCAGACTTACAGATCTTTTCCAGGGCATGCAGAGCGCTCTAGCTGTTCATTGCTGCTTCAGGAACATTCCGCAGGAGGGCCTATGAGTCTCTGAGGACCTGGTTCAAAAACAACTGCAGATTATTAGTCAAGTTAAGCATCTCCCCTGGACCTGTGAAGGCTCATAGATATCTCATCTGTCAGACTCCTCACCCAATTCTCCTATTCCTGGCCCACAGGGCTTTTGTGACATAGGAGAATCATTTTAGGTCAATTTTAAATCAATAAAACTATTATGCAGTCATATCAATATCTGAAAATAGACATCATCATTCATTCTATTTCAAATGTTTTACCTGCTTTATATTTTTCAAACGGTGACAAAGTTACAGGCTACCCATTGAAATGAATATACCTTTAAAAGTTTAATGCCATGTTTCTTAAGTAAAAAATACGTGAGGTTAGACCAAGGAACACAGGTCTGCACATTAATTCCCGGAATCTCACTGAGATACAACCATTCTTCAGAGGCAATGAGGATTAAAGCAGGAAATTAGGAAAATTTCTCTACATCAAATGGGTTTTGCACTAATTGTTCTTCTCCCAGAATAAAGCTGTGTTCTGGGGCCAGTCGTTTGTTTCCGGCCGCCATTACAAAGATTTGTGTATACAACAGGCAAACACAACAATTTTCCTGGTTCTGTTTGTTGGTGTTGGCCGCCCATCCATCCGTCCATCCATCCATCCATCCGTCCATCCATCAAACCCCACACACATGGAGTGGGGTAGGATTTGAATCCTCAGTTTTATTTATCTTTGTTTACCTTTATTTTGCTTATTTATTTCACTTGATTTATTCCATCCTTCCATAATTTCATTGACCTGTATGTTAGTTGCTTCTCTGTCTGCTTGTATCTTTATCTCCTATGTGAAGCACTTTGAGCTGCATTCCATGTATAAAAAGTGCTATATAAATAAAGATGATGATTATTATTATATTATGTGAGCCCCAGTGCTACCCTCTTAAATTAATATTTAATTTTCATTAGTTTAGTTAAATCTTATTAATTAATTCTTAATAATGATCTACCAAGGCGTCATAATGTTTGATCATCACGATTATCTAATAAAACAGATAAAGAAAATTAAACTGGAGACCCGCTCTGTAGTTTAACTGGTCATACTGATGACTGTTAGCAATGACCAATCAGGTAATAGGTAAATGGCCAATCAGCCACTCTGATTGGCCGCTTGCTCTCTATGCAACAATGCAAATGTGTGTGTGCGTGTTCTGCTTGTGTATGCGGTGCCACACATCTTCTACCCGGCAAGAAATCCAGTCTTTCTGGCATCATTCCCGCCCATCATCCATCTGCCAACTCTCTCTTGGGTCCCGCAGGTGGCCGGCACGGCCTGCTGTTTTGTTTTTGTACATCTAATGAAGTTTGGGATGCACTCAGAATTCCACCGACGGGATGTCCAAGACTTTGTGTCCGAGTCGGAGTGTCGGATGGACCAAATCCATTCTAAGGGGCCAAGGGATTCGCGGAAACTTCTGGGCGTCCAGTTTGGAGGTGACAAAGTATTATGGGATAGCGTCAAGGTGGGTGTGGTTACTGTAGCAGTGTGATTATTTTCACTCTGACATTGCATCAAATTTCTCAAGTGAATAATGACTTTTATTTATTTAATACAAGTGAATTATTTATACTATAACAAATATGGTTAACGAACCTACTTAACTAATGGGCTCAGTTCATAAATATCAACTAATGAGCTCTGTAAAAAAAATCCACTTGCGAGATAAAAAAAAAACACTTTTGTTGCCAACTTTTAATTGCTTTCCCACAATCTAATGGAAATGCTGAAGTGGTTTTGGAAAACAGTTTTTAAATAGTTTTTATCGTCGTCATAATTAGTCTACTCACAAGACTGCTGAATAATTTGCTGCTTAATTGTTAGGATAATCGGCAGTGGCCTATTTCAACACCGCGTGTGTATCATCATTACTTGTATATAAATCTAGCCTTAGTTAGGAGCATGTACAGGGGGCAGGGCCAAAGGGGCATTGGCCCCAGCTGAAAGCTGATTGGCCCCCAGAGTTCCCCTCCCTATCACTCACCAAATCAAAACATATCATTGGCTAATGATGATACTTCTGTATGAATTTTGGCCCTTCTTATGCTCTCCACCTTGAAAAATCCTAGAATCTTGGGCATAGTTTCGAATTTATTTGTAACTTTACTGTGATTTTATTTGCTTTTGTGGTCCAGGATGTAGCTGTTAAGTCTTCCACCTGCTTGTAATGGGTGTTTTAATAGCAAGGAAATTAGCTTTTGTTTAAACGCTAACAATGACGCAGTGGAAGGGGACAGCTCGGCGGCGAGCGCATGGGCGATGTTGCGGAGTGGACAGCAGGCGCGTGACGTCTTTTCACTCTGGGGCCGTTCGCCCCCCGCCCCCCCGCCCACTCCCCATCACGGCAGACTAACGGAGCGTGCCTACTTGTTGACACCGGCCTTGTTGGGGTGACCCCCCCCCCCGCACCGCCCTTG
>JAODLD010000049.1:5710316-5721768 GCA_026781065.1 Mormyrops boulengeri
GTCCAATTTACCTTCTCTGTAAAGGGGCTCCTTGTGTTTACAATCCGGACTTACAGACGGTCACCCCAACAACAACCCCCCCCCCCCCAGTGGCTATCCCCTCCGTTGATTGCCGTCAGAGCACATTCAAAACGCTTAGCGCTGATGATGCTCGGAACAAATAACGAGGCACATAAAACGGCCATAAACACTTAATCAGGAAATATTTCAGAGCGGTTCGGTCTCAGTGGGCCGTGTGAGTCACTGCGTGTGCTGTTTGGCCGTACAGGAAATGTGCAGTGAACGAAAGGGTAAAATATAATCAAATAAAATAATAAAAGATCGATTTTTTTTATTCTGCCCATAAACAGCTGTCAGCTGGAGGAATCCAAAAACCGTCGAAGGGCTTAATTCCTGGCCCCGTTTAACGTCTGTCCGTGCTGACGTGCCACTGAAATACTGTAGCAGGCAGGAAATCTCCTAGAATACATCAGATTCTGAAGTTTAATTTTGTTAAAGTCCGGGCACATTACCTGCTCTCTTTATTCCCGTCATTTAAGGCGACTGGCGCGGGTGGCGAGTCAGAAAAGCACATTGATAAAGGCAGCTGGCCTTTGGAGATTTCCCAGGAGGGAGACCACAGACGGGAAGCAAAAGTGCGCCTGGCGGCAGGTGAATTCACAGGGCTGCCCCCCCCCCCCACCCCAAAAGCCAGCATGCTGGCTAGGATTCCTCCATTATCTGTCAGACCTCTTGCACACCAGGGCACCCGGAAACATCCACCGGAATGTTCCACGTGCTGACACATTTACGTCGCAATCGTTTCTGTCTCCCTTGGGAGCCTGCAGATGCTGATAAAGGAAGCTGGATTTTGGGGGTCCGGAGTTAGATTAACAATGTCAAAAATACGTTCTGTGACACAAGTGAGGTGTTGGTTCACTATGAAACTTTAATACGTTTCAGACTGCATAAAAATATTCAGTCGGAAAATCTGCACGAATTTTAGCTAGTATCACTAAAACATATCTCAGCTTAGAAAAAGAGGTACGGTTATGCATAAGGAACACTAACGTTCTTTATGAATAAAGTCAACCCAAGGACATAGTCCTTTTTCGCCTGTTTATCGTGGATACTTTACCCTCGAAACTTCACATAATTGAGCGACTAAAGAGACTCTGACAGGAGCAGATGGAGAAAGGTATCCCTGCGGTCTGTACGAAACACAGTGCGGCTCACCTTACGTCTCTCAAAAAAATAATTGAAGTCAACACAATTGAATGTGCTACTCTACAGTGTTACATACATACACGGCTTGTGCATGGCCAGCTTCTACCGAAACAACCACCCACAGCTCTCAGTTCGGCCCAGTGGATGAATCCTGCAGATTCCGCACAAGCATTTTTGAAAGCAAAGATGCTGTGATCTGACAGAATTGAAAATTGCAGTTTGGCGCAGCACAAACAGCACCAGCTCAACAGACATCACCAATATCCCAATCCAATAAAAACGGGGATCTAAAAATACCTTTGGCTTGGTGCACTTTGCTCTTGATCTGGGCACAAATCTCAAACACGCCTGTTTATGACATTGTTCACGATCTTGCACTGATAGGATTTTATTTAAATTTTTTTTTAAAGGGCAGGGAGTGACTAAGCTCAGGTTTATTAAGAAAAGGTGGATCAACTTCTTGATTTGACTGCAGCTTTGCAGCCTGGCGCTGATGTAATACATGCGCTCGCAGAAAATCGCCGCTTAACGTGAATTGGAAATGTCGTAATAGGGAAGATGACGCACCATGATGTGTTTAGCATGAAAGAAAGCTACAGGTAGCCACAACGAAAAACAGAACTCCACAAGTTCAATGGGTAGCCTCAAAGCACCTTTGGGTAGATGCCACAAGTGCCAGACAATATGTGGAGAATATGTAAGATTTTAAAAGGCAGAAAAAATCCAAATCTTTTAGACATTGCTGGTACTTCCAACCCCTTCCAGGGGAAGTGAGGCAGACACAAGACACTGACAGTCAGCAAGAATGCTGCAGGCATGTAGCCAACTAGCAAAATAACGGGGTTGAACCCACCTCGGCCCCTCAGTCATCGAAATCTATGGAAGGGGAGCCCCCTTCCGCATTCAGCAAAATCTATGGAGGTCCTGCCCCCCCAGCTGGCAAAATCTACAGGGGGGACCTATCAGTATGTCTACAGGACAACCCCGTGAAATTTATTTCTGGCTGCAGGCCTGCAACCCTGTGACGTGTTCCGGAGATTTATTCCGACTCTCCAGCTGCCAGAGTACCCTCCCCATCTTAAACGTCCGCTGCCTCTGAACCCCAGGTTCTGATTTTTTCACCTTCATATCTACCTTCGAGGAATCCCTTAAAAAAGGACTGGGCTTTGTGAAGGTATCTTGTGAAGGTTCTCCTGCAGAAAGTGTCTGCATGACTTCCCTTCCAGCATGGTTACATTCTAGCACAAGCCACAGTTAAATATTTTCACTGGATCATACAGAGGTTGAGATTTGTAGGGCTTTGTGGGCCTGGATAAAAGACCTAAAATGCACTAGAGGGTTTAATGTCAGAGCAAACCCGGAGTTAATTGTGTGACATGGCAGGGATATGTTTGTCACATGGCCCATTGCCTCACGAAGGCTCCTTCTGCAGTCACGGTATCCCGTTGGGCCCAAGACTCATGTCGCTTGCCTCTTGCCAGCAGTTCCAGTCACACACAAGCATTTTTCCCCCATTATTGCAGTGCTACCAAGTTTAATGAATAGGCTGCTGGTTCATTTCTGTCTTGATACCAGTGACACTAGCTTTTGTTCAGGCACTAAAAAACTTGCCTTGAATCATTCTAAACAGGCAGCTGAGGATACCGTTTATTTGTTTCGGTCACCAGGTGGGGGAGGGTGACGTGTTAGGGGGGGCCTGAGACAAACAGTGTAGCAAAGGGGTCATTTGCACTGCGGGTGCCGGTGCAATTCATCCTAATCTGTGCCACAAAGTGACAGCTGTCAGTCCGCCCCCCCATTTTACGGTGGCCATCAATCTGTGGGGGCCACACAAGCCGAGAGCGAAGCCACTCCTTGCGTCTCGATCCAGATTGACGTCTCTCTCTTCCACTGAAAGACAGTGACGGCACACTTCTGCTTATCGCGCGGACCGGGGGAAGAAGAAGGGAACTCATTAATTTCACGGCAGGCCCCAAGATTGGAAGATGACTGTCGAAGATAGTCCATATGCGGGGGAAACGGCGGCGTGCGGTGAGAGACATGGGAGGATACCATCGAGGGCCTTTGCTACGCTAAAGAACGACGAGAGCCGCGACATGCCAATTCGCTAATGATGGGACGAGGGAGAAGATCGTCAGTTTAGAGGAACTCGCCGCCCACATGTTGTTATAAAAAGAGACGATTCAGAATGACAGGCAGCGGGAAATAATTGTTTACAAAATATAATGAATCTCTGGATCTGAAACACGGAAGAAAATTTATGCGTATTTTGACAGTAAATATGAGTGTGTACACTTACATTTACACTTCAACATTCCTTTTATTTTCAATCGATAAAGTATATTGAGAAACTAAGAATTAAAAAAGCTAGAATTTAGGTGATATAAACGCAACACAATACATACAGTGATTAAATGTTTCTGTCCAGCTGTTGTTTATATGATGTAGCAGTATTTATTTAGTGTGCTTTATGGAGTGATTTAACACCCCTTCTATTTCAATATAAAAACCCTTTGTGGTTACTCAGAGTGACTGATGACTGATTGGTTTATGTAGGAGAAATGTTTTTCTAAATTGTGATTGATTTCTTTTTACCGGCAGGTATAATAATGGTCCTGACAGTGGTGTTTTCACTTTAACTGTTTGCTATAGGGATGGTCTTGGGGTCTGTACCATCTTCCCCTCCTCTTTGTGTCCCTTCCCCATTTGGCCTGCAGGTATTGCAGGTCATCCTGCTTCCCTGCCCCTCCATCTCTTAGCCCTTTAGCCTTCTGTGTTTCTCCCTGCTCACCCAGACCCCTGCATAGTTTATGGGTTGAGTAGCCGACTTGCATACTGACACCTCTGTGGTTGTGGGTTTGAGGCTGGCCTTTGGCCTGCCTCACCATTTGTTTGTTTTTGAGTTTTAGTTTATCCGTAGCTTTCGTCTTGTCCCTTGTATCCTTTATGCCAGGGTTGGCCAATCTTATCCGCAAAGGGCCGGTGTGTGTGCATGTTTTTGGGATAATGTTTAGGTCAGCTGTTCAAACCCAGGTGTGAGGACTCTTCAGCCAGTCAGCCCTGTAATTAGTGACCTAATTATGGAGTTGCAGCGAAAACCTGCATACACACCGGCCCTTTGCGGATAAGATTGCCTCCCCCCCCTTTATGGTTTATCCTTGTTACTGCTTTGGTTTATCCTGCCTCTGTCTTGTTCTGTTATGTTTGTGACCCCTTTGTCTCTTGGTTATTCCTAGTGTTAGTTTTCAGTGTTTCATAGTGTTCAGCGTTTGTTGGCGTTCCCTGGTTCTGTGATTAGTTAATTGTAATCCACCCCACCAGTTTCAAGTTAATCTGTATTCCCTTTGAGTTGATTACAAGTTACACCTGTCCTTTGTTTGCCCTGATTGTGAGTATTTAAGCGCCTGCTCTCACTCCTTTTGTTAGTTGGTCATTATTGTGAATGTTCTGCTGAGTTCCGTTCCCCTGTTCTGCTGAGTTCCGTTCCCCTGTTCTGCTGAGTTCCGTTCCCCTGTTCTGCTGAGTTCCGTTCCTTGTTGTAAGGCCGGAGGCCTTGCAGGCCCCATCGGTCTGAGTTCCGTTCCCTGTGTCTTTACTTAGTTTCTTAGTTGTGCTTTATTTCATGGTTTTAGTTAATTCGGTATTTTTCTCTGTTTGTTTCCTGACCCCTTGGGGTCCGTTTTATTTTGTCACCCATTTCCCTCCTGCGCCATGCCGTGCTGTAACAGATGGGTCGTTTTCACAATTGCTTAATTTAATTTGAATATGTGTTTTAATGAGATGTGCAAAATATGAAAATCGAGGTAAATTCTGTGGTCAAACACTTTTTTTCCACTAAATGGAAAAATAAATAAACTATAGATCTGTACGCCGACCAATCTGCTGGATTTGTTCAATGTGCATAGAATTATCAGCGATAGCTAATGTCTGGGTGAGCTTGAACAAATGCAGAATGGTTCGGATTTTAAACTTTTGACGGTGAACCAGCCTTTATGAAGTGTTAAATTTCTAGCAATGCGATCACAGCTAAAAATGCCAGCATGAAAAATTTATTCCGCCAGAGATTGGAGAAAGCTGTGAAACCAGGAGCTGAAACCACTAAGAAAAAAATCTAAATCGTGAATTGTCCGGAAATTTGAGAAAATATTGAAATGTAATCTATTTAATTGCCGTTCTGCTCAACCATAGTTTGTGTATATATTGACAGGCCGGAGTTTGTCAAAGTAGGAAACTTTTTTATTTAATTTGCAGCATGCAGCCCATTAGCCAGAAATAAATTTTGTGGGGGGGGGGAGTTCCCTCTACAGATTTACCCCAACCGGGGGGGGGTGAATAAAGCAAATATTCAGGTCGAGAGAGGTTCAAACTTTACTACCTGGCTACGTGCCTGATCAGTAAAAAAAAAATTGGTAGTGGGGATTCATGCCCGTTATTTTATTGCGTATCTCGTGCCAGGCAGTACTCTATGGAAATAATGGATTAAAGGTCACATGCAGGCCTCAACTCGGTCCGGATGTGCGTCATAACTGGGAGTATTTTTCTGGGAGTATTAATGAATGTTCACATACTGTCCTGCATTGTGCTTAGCAATGTGAGCAACAGCAGTACCTGTTATTGTGGTATTAAGATATAGCCTGTTCTGAAAATGAAAAGTATTTAAATATTCCTACAAAATATTGTCTTTAGTTTTTAAGGATCTTCCTACCTTTCACTTGTTTGGGGGGAGTCTGTCAAGGGCCAATGGAACAAAGGCGAAAATAGGTTCCTTGGCATAACCGTTGAATCGGGAATGATCCTGACGTGACATCTTCATTCATATTTCAGGAGGTCCCTGGAAGCCCGCTGAAATTTGCATGTGGGATAATCCCTCATCCTCACGAATATATAGCTGACTAAGGCATTAATCACTATACACTTGATGAAAGAACTCAGCAGACAATATTTAATAGACTAAAAAAAGGCGCTTGCGAGCAAATGGCACAACTTGTTCTAGGAGATGGAGTGCAGAGATGAAAACGGAAACTTCTCACTTTGGAAGAGCTCCACAGAATTTGAAAATGTGCCCATACCTAAGGCCTTTCTAGTAATATTAATTCATTTTCAGTAACTCATTATGCAGTAAATGTAGAAAAGACTAATACTGCTGTACTACCATTTTTGTTGTGTAGAAACCTGAATTATCCATCCGTCCATCTATCCTGTAGCTGATTGCCCTGCTCAGGGTCCCAGAGGGGCCTGGAACCTATTCTTTGCAGCACAAGGTTGGGGTACATCCTGGATGGGATGCCAGTCCATTGTAGGGCAAATTCGTGCACACAGAATCTTGCACAATGAGCCTGACTGCATGCCTGGACACAGTGGGAGGGTCCATGTGACACAGGGAGAACATGCAAGCCCCACAAATCTCAATAATGCATTCATTTTATACAACATGGCCGACAATGTGTTTAAAAGTTTACAGATGAAAAAAATGATCCAAAAATGTACAATATAGGATGGATAAGATGGAGCACAATGTGTGCAGAATTAAGCTGGTTAGGGTCTGCAGAAGACAAGGGCGTAGATTTGGGTGTGGATGGTAGGGACGCGTCCTTACCAATATTGCGGGAGTATGGTGTGTGTTTGGGGGCTTAGGGAGGTTTGGGGCTGATCTGGTCTCTACCAGTGTTGAAACCAAACCTACGTTCTTGGCAGAAGCTCCAAAACCTGACCTGGAATTCATCTCTCAGTTGGGCAAAGCCCCCCCCCCACAAGCCCAAAGCCATAGTGAACTTTGAGCAGCTTGTGAGAGGATGTCCTTGTGTGAACTTGAACAGCCCCCCCACAGCCGGAGCAATTTCATAAGGGGCGGGCATGAAACCGGTTCTGCAGAAGGTCCAGCAGCTAAACTTGAGGACATATAAGGACACGCGGGGCTGAAAACTCTAACCTCTCCATGATCCCACACCCCTCAGGCATTTGTGAATCTGCCCCCCCCCCCACTCCTATCCCGAAATATCACTATATCACATGGCTGCAAGTACAGTATATCTAATCTGTATAGAATCAGACTACGAAACTGTTTTGTGGTCAGAGTAATGAGCCGGTTTAGAACTATTTTTAATATTCGAACAACTATCACTATATAACTAAAAGGAAGCTGTTACACGCTGGTGTTTAAGTGGTTCTCAGATGATTTGCGGATTATTTATAGCTACTTGATAAATATGTGGGTTTTAAACGTATTTATATTTCTGTCAGCTTTTGCGTCTCTGCATGATTTCACTATTTGGGGAACATCTCCACGATACTTAATCACTGCTTCCGCTGGTTCTGTAACTGCACCATAAACTGGGTCACCACGTACACCTTGTATGTCACTTTGCATTACAGTGTCGGAGAAGTGAGCTATCGTTGCCATTATCTGGCTTCTGTGAAATATTTTTGGTGAATTGCTTGTGTTGAAGGAGCCATACATCGCTACAAGCATTACTGACAATTGCATACATAACACTTTGTATTTGCTAATTAAGGAAATCATTAATTGAGATAATCTAATGGCTGCTAAATAGTTTATATTGCCAATTAATTACTGGTTCGTGCATTAATTTGGCAAGCAATTGGGTAATTACAGATTTAGCCGTGGCGCTAATCTATGTGGCCATCCGTCGCCGGTCGCTACGGGGCTGTTGGGGACAAAGCGGTGGATCATGTCACGTTGTTCCTGCCTCAAAGGGTCGTCCTCCCCTTCTGCAGGATCCTGCCATTTGCAATTAAACATGGAAGCGGTGACGGGGGTTTGGGGACATCAATATCCATCAACATCTGGCTAATTATGGATGAGAGTCCGGACAGAATGGTATTATTTTTTTTCAGCCATGAGTAGTAGTTTGATCCAATCACTTTTGTAATTTTATTATAGCATTTAAAAGAGTATTTCTTGCAGATAGCTATTTTTAGTCATTAATATTTTGTTTATATGATTCATTCAATTTCTTAGTGTCCCAGTTCCATCTTGTCATATTTTGACCACTGTATGCAGGAGTCGATAAAACAGCTTATGAATGAATGGATGATTTGTGCTGACTTGTATTGATGAGCTCAGTAAAGGATCCAGCTCCTCTCATATGGATCAGCCTTCCCATCGATTATGATGTAAAACCCAGTTTTCATAACATGTCTGGCTGCTTACTATGGCCCTTAACCTGCAGAATATATGATTACTCTGCTCCTCTGTCAAATGATATCGATTGAGCACACATTTGTCCAGGTGTAACGTGGTACGTCGTCGTATCTTTGACCTTCAACCTTTTGACCTTGAGCCCAAACACCCAAGGTCGAATGTGACTTCCCTCCCTTTCTGTTAACACGAGTGTTAACATGAAATCCACTCCCACGTCTCACATTTACAGTAAGGTCAGGTTGGGTGAACACGCCTTGGCATTCACAAGTATTTACGTTATTGTTGCCAAAAATGTAAGACTACTTTACATACCAAAATATCATATACTTTACATACCAAATAATATACAGTAATATATACCTAAATAATGTATTACATGAGTCAAGATTCATCTCTTGCCATAGTTCTTATTATGTGCATTATCAAGGACTTGATAACATGCAGATTTGTATTTATTAATCATCCTAATTATTATTATGGTAAATTTGTTGTCTATATTCTCATATTTACATTTCAAGTCAATCAAATTCGTCACGCTTAATAAAGACAATGGCTCGGCCCCATGGGATGAAAGTGGCTGCGTTTGATTGGCTGGCGTCTAGCCTCTCCGTACCAATTATCTTCTGCAAATAGACTAAATGGAATAAATGGGACAGACATTTAACTCGGGGCTTTCTCTGCACCTCACCAATCTCTTCTGCTGATGAGTTTAATTCGGCTACCAAATGCTGTAGTTTGTCGTGCGGGATGTCTTACATGAAATATACCAGTTTGGGGTCTTTGAGAACCAAAACACTGGGATACCATGAGCCGTCTGTTTGTTCAGGCTGAATTAAAAAGCTCACTGCATTTATTCATTAGCGAAATTCAGTAGGGCTGAGATTTCAGAGGCTATACATTATGCATTAATGGAAAATCTTGTTTGTCGTTATACTGATGTTGTGATGATGGTGTTTTCGGTTTCATAACTGTGTGCAATAAAATATCACGTTTTTGAAATCAGATTATTCACGTTGCCTCGGCTTGTGCTCAACTATTGATCACTACAAACAAGCAACGTTCCTAGAAGACTGATCTGAAAACACTTGGTGATTATTCATGGTCTGGATTTGGCTGCAGCTTGCATGGAATCATGGGAAACGGGTCCTCCGGTGATGTGGCAGAAATGAGGACATCTATGGGGCCACGACGTACCATAACTGACAGCTTGTCAACGACTAAAATATCATTAATGGAGTCCAAATCCTTCACGGGCTTATCGTCTTTTATTTACGTCAAACGGCCGTGACATTTAGATTTTTGTTTCGGTGTGACTTCTGCTGTGACCACCTGTTAGGTAAGGCGAGGCTCACCTCCGTAACGTTTTTTAGCTAACATTAAACACTTTCAAGCCTATTGACTCTAATAAGCCACAAAACAGTGCAAAGATACATTAAATTACAACATTACAAACAGCGCTGTATGCATAAACTGAACCTGTGACCTGGGAAATTGTCTTTTTGCTCGCTTGGGGGAAGCATTGATACGATCATTTCACTCTGGAGTAATAAGACCATAACAGACCTGAGTACAAATGTATGTTAATGAATTAACTCTGTAATCATTGAGATTGCAGGTAATTATGCATGCACATTACCGGGTCGTCTCTAAAGAAGCCTTTTTTTTCCACCACCGCAGAGGGAGTGACTTTGGAATATTTCATTTTATTATGGCAAACATCACAGGTGGGTGGGATGAGCCTTGGTAAGCCATTGCAGCTAGGCTCTGTGCCTGGTCAATCACTGCCTGGTTTAACTCACTGGGAGCCAATAAATAATCACTGGGAAGAGGTTTGCACCAATAGCTGTTTGAGATGTATGATAGCCCCGCCCACTGTGGGTGTCAGAGATCTAATGAGTATATCCAGTAAATTCTTTCATTAAAATTTTAGAAAATATTTTGATTTAATGTTCCCCAAGTGTTTTATGAATAATTTATTAAAATATTTTAATCTAATCGGTTGATACTTATGATTGTTTTAAGGAGGCATCTACAAGATGCTATTTTGCAATGATAATTCTTCATTCATACAAAGATAAATAATTCTTTATTAACTTTGATCCAAGCTAAATAAGAGAAGGGTTGTATTTTTTGTAGTTTTTCAGACATGAGTGTTTTGACTAATCTCATCTGAGTTGCGGGCAAGGCTGGTTTAGGGAATTTACTGTAGTTTGTACATATTACTTTACGGAACAATAGCAACAAAGAAATGACTTTTCCCACATATGAAATGAGGGCTAGTCTAATTTGTATCTTCAAATAAGTGAGTTGCTGGTTCACATTGAAAACATACTAATGAGATTTTCAGCAAAAGCCATGTCTTTATCAGAAAGATCTTTGACATGTTCCCTGACTCCATCTTGGTGTGTCCGACGGGTGTAATATTAGGAACCGTGATGTCCCTGTCACCCCAAACTCCATTCCCTCTCACTCGTGACTGTCAAGTTTCTCATATGGTTGGGTGTTCTTGCTGAATAAATGCTGGTCTGGTCGAGCAGCTAGGTCCCTCTCAGCAGCCTCTGACCTTTGACACGATCATTATGGATCTACACACACCCAGCTGGCAGCTGGAATCGCCGCGGACGAGACAATTGATTTAGGAATCTATATAAAATATTTCAGATAGACACAACAGTCAAAATTGCTTCTGTGTAGATGCCAGTGTTTTGTTGTGAGTGTCTATCAGAGAACAGCCTCGTCAGCTGTCTGTCCTGTCCTTATAAACCACTCAGCGTGTTGAGGGGCGATTCCAGAATTTTTTAAGATAGGGCATATCTCATATTGAAGTTGCAACCTTATCATTAGCCAATGATATGTTTTGAATTTGTGAGTGACAGGGGAGGGGCACTCCAGAGGCCAAAGAGCTGGGGCCAGTGTCCCTGTGGCCCCGCCCCTGTATACACCCACAAGCTTGTTCCGTTTCCTGGGGAACATCTCACTCCCTCACTCCCTGCATGACACTACGACTTGACCACCCACTTTGGCTGCGTAATGATGGAACCGGGCGGGGGGGGGGGGGGGGCGGCGCGGGCGCGGGGGGGGGCT
>JAODLD010000049.1:5721868-5732393 GCA_026781065.1 Mormyrops boulengeri
GGGTATTGTTGGTAACGGTTCCCCCCCCCCCCCCCCCAGTGCCAGAGGAGAGAACGTGTGCAGAGAGAGAGGCAGAGAGAGAAAACATGTCCTCTTTGTTCATTTTTCCTGCTTTCGTTCAGCTTTTCGTTCGGCTTGTAAACACAGAGCTGGCCCATTTCTGCGGCATGACTGAATACCCCCACAGTTTGCTCATCCTGAATGAGCTTCTTTTAAAAGTTACATTTCCCTTCCATTACTGAAAAGTAGTAAATGCTGCTATTTATTGGACCAGACATTGGTTTCTCCTCATTAGGCATGATGCTGCATGTCTCCTCATGGGAAAGAGAAGAAGAGACATACTGAAAAGGCTAAACGTGCTTCTTCAGATGCTGAAATGCACCGACGAGGCTCAATTCAGGAGCAGCCTAATCTCATACTGTCACATGCCCCCAGATCTTGGGTACCAAGCGTGACGGGCGGGCCTAGGGCCGCCCCACACGTCCCGAACTCAAGACCCTGTGCCTGGCAGTTGCCGCAGAGAACTTTCCGGGTGCAGAGCGACCCTTTCCTGCAGAAACGCCTCTTTAGCCACTAGTTCCACCCCCTCAGCTGCAAGACACAGACTGGCCATCAGTGGTCTACCTGCAAAGCTACGTGCAAGGTTATTTATAAGCCACGCTATTTTATTTATTTTTAAATTATTCTGGGGCACAGAGGCTACCACCAATGACAAAAGCTAAGTCGAAATGCTGACATAGGCACATTAAGCACGTCAATGGAAATTATATAGAACTCTTCCGGTACTCTTTATTGCAAAAAGACATATTGGAGAGGCAGAGACCAATATTGAAAACACGTTTTTTTTAACACATATTTAACATAAAACCTTTTATATGTACAAGGTAAATTTCTGTATAATAACTGGGGTAAATATTCTGTGTTAACGTATTATAATACTGGCATAATTTTGCAAATATAAATGCATAAATTCAGGTACACCTGACTTCAATGTTGTCATTTTTAACTGACATCTGAGAAAATGGAGAAAGAACGTCTTTATGATCTCGCCGTCATCGCTGCCGCCGCTCTGGAGTGAATGAAAAGGACGGCTTTGTTTGCGTTTCGCGTCTTTCCCTAGTGACCCGCGCGCAGTTACAGCCATTTCTCGTTTTGATTTAGCTGTGTCTCCAAGGTGCAGGCCCGACAATTAAAATTTCATGGGCTGTGAAAAAACCCCTTTCAGCATCTGGTGACGGCAGCTACACTCCCATGAAAGTTAACAAAGCGACAGACTTGCAAAAAAAACAAAAAAAAAAGAAAAACAGAAAGACGTCTGTGAGACAGAATGTGCTTTTCGCAGTGTGGACGGACCCTACCGCTGGTCATCCTCTGTGGGGAAAAAAAGAGGCGGGACATCCTGTCTTCGAAAGGTCATGCCCTGGTGACCTTGGCCTGAATCACTCCAGTGATACTATATATACTAAATGTGTGTGTATATATATATATATATATATACATATTTACTAAATGACTGAGTAATATAATCTGTAACCTATAATATAATCACAACATGGTGGCACATTGGCACAGTGATCAGCATTCACACCTCTAGGTTTGAGTCCCCTCTGGGGAGTTTGCATGTTGTCATGGGATTTCCTCCGCTTTCCCTCCCCAGTCCAAAAACATGCTAAGGTAAATTGTGGTTGACAAATTGTCCATAGGTATGAATGGTGGGTGTGATGGGTTGTTGCCCCATCCTTGGTTATTCTCTGCCTTGCGCCCATAGCTTCTGGGACAGGCTCCGGTCCCCGTGACCCTGCATAGGACAGGCGGGCATGGAATATGGACAGATGGATAAACGTAACAAAGAATTGAACTGTAAATTTCCAAAACTCACTTAATCCATTTTTTGTTGTTGTTTTTGAGATGAGACCTAAATGACCAAAAGTTAGGCTTCCTCATCATGAAACGCTACAGAACTGGGAACCAAAACTCACTCAGTACTTGTGATCCAATGAAGAACTTTCGTAAAATTTCGACGACACACTTAAGTCTACAGAAATTTTCTTAAACGTGTTCCATGGACTGAGTGAGTATGGAATTTTCTCTTCAGCTTACTTGAACTTGTTTGGCATAGCTGAGATACTTACCAAAACCACAAAAAGGTTATATATCTGGAAATGATTCCGGTATTTCAAATTCATTAGATCAAACATAAATAGTAAATGATTACAAAGGGATTCATTTTCTTCAACATTTTTTTGCCCTCACAATGTTTATAACATATTTCAAAAGAAAGTTTATTTAATGATTTACACTGCACAGATTGTTACAAGAGGTCAGCTAATAACCTGAACCAGTATATTCCTATTTAAATACTCCACTGTGTATTAATGAGTAATGCACAGGTCTTTTACTCATGCTTTTAAATTAGCACGATGCGGCAATAGCCTTGGGTCAGTAATCTCAGTTTGTTTTTCGTAATCAAAAAAAATGCTCTTGTGTTTAACATCATCTCACCCATGTGTCACGCTGTTTCATAATAAGAAATATATACTGATTTCTTTGTTTGCTCATTCTAGGCCGTGGAACATTGGTCCATAATGACATTTGCATTTTTTCTCTTCCGCTGTCTAATTGGCCGTCAGTGTTTCTGAAAGGTCTGAAAAGAGACGCTGGATGATGCTGATGAAAGCTGACAATCTGTAAGCTGGTGTTCATTTCAGACACTCTTAAAACTGAGACACGTTTTTGGCTGTGGTTGACTGATAGATCAGACACTGAAGTAACAGCCAAACGAATCCCTTCTGCTTGGCCAGCTTTGTGCCCTTATATGTACTTTCCTCTTATCCTGAACACCGCTCAGACTTAGGATATGGTAAGTGTTGTGTGTACGCTGCTAGAATATGGTCTTCAAATCATACAGATGTCTGTTTAGTGTCTTGGCATCTAAGCACCTTTATATAGTTTTGTTTTCTCTGCTTTGTTAGTGTCACTGTCATTATCCATTCCTGTTTCAACCACTTTCCTTGGGCAGATCACAGGGCAGCCTCGCGTAGGTAGTGTACGCAGTATTTTACATGTGTGTGTGTACTCGACTGTCTAATGCTTCCAGTTCCGTTTGGCTCTCTGACTGCTTCCGAGGTGTAAATGGCTTTGGTGTACGGATCCCCGTGGTGAGGAGTGTCAGCGTAAGATGCCAGGTGGCTCCCAGTCTTACTGCGTCATCTTCATTCGTTTTGTCAGTTTCGTTGGCAAGTACTTTTTCCCAAATACTCCTCTCAGCGTCATTATTAGAGTGCAATTCTGAGCTGACTGACAGCGAGCTTTCCAGGTGAATTAACAAAGAAATAACGATAAGGCGTGACCGGGAGATCATTAGCGAGACACACATGATCAGGCAAAGGCTGGGGATTGCAGGTCAGGCCAGGTTAAGGACCAACTCCATGACCCATAACAACTTCTTTTAGCCCGAATACTAAAGCTAGAGCGTTACAATGTGACACTAGACCACTTAAGCCTTTGAAACACAGCTTATATTGACAGGACCCAGATCACTTTATGTAATGTTCCTGTATTCACACTGTAAAGTTATTCACAAAGATACTGTTAGTGACTCTGCAATGCTACAGTATAGAATATATAGTACAGTGTATATTTGCATAAAAACAACTTAATAAAGTCTCATCTGTGAATGTTATTTTCCATCCATCCATCCATCCATCCATCACTTATCTAATAGGGTCACAGTTAGAAATGCATTAGAAACCAGCATTAGACCAGCATTAGAAATTAAAATCCTTCTATACGTTGAATAGTATTTCTATTGTGTACAATCATGGGCATAAATTGCATTTTAACAGTTCATCAAAGGAGGGACATGCAAAAATGCTGCACAGATAGTAATACACATTTTGAAATTTTGTCTGGAGTCTGTCTGTCTGTCTGTTTGTTTATTTGTTTGTTTGTTTTTAGTGTTTGTATGGAGGATCATTGCTAAACAGACAGTACCATTTTTTGTTTCTGCAGCTCCAGTAGGAGCCCCCACCCCCTTTCCAGTAATCTGGTTTATTAGAGAGCAACTGGAATATGATGTATGTTCAATCCCATTGAAATTAGTTTGAGGAAGGATGAAAAAGATTATTTCTTCTGGCAACAATAACCTCGTACATCTGAGAGATAGGGAGGGGAAACGGGGGTTTCAAATCACAAAGAGATATTCAGTGTGTGGTTTATAACAACAAAGCAAAATAATGTAGAATAAATCCAATGTAGCCTAATACAAATGTTTAAATGTCATTACTGTACTTAGAAAATGTGAGCTGCCACATGTCGTATTAATGAAAAGGTTGTGATTTTGGTGAAAAATGTTCCCAAATCTTGTAAAAATGTGCTGTCATTCAAAATACTCAAACCAAAACTGGAAAAAGCAGAGTTTTCACCATCAATGTGAAATTAAATGTGCTTGCGGGTACATGCTAGCCTGGCGTTAGCAACCGCTGCGGGGCAAAGCTGACTGTTCATGGTGGGGATTTTAAAATTTATTTTTCTGTTTAATGCAGAGATATGCCGGATATAAAATAGTTCAATTAAAGAACGAGGGCTTCTCGCGTGGCAGCCCTCTTCATGGTTAATTAATGCTGATTAAAGTGACATTTTAGCACGCTTACATCTGTTCACATCAGAGGCTGGGATTAGCGAAAAAGATTTTCCAGGCCTCTGAATAAGAAAGACTTCCAGTAATCTCATGCTCTCTGGGGAGGAGTGTGTGTATTTTGGGGAGGGGGGCACGTCCTTCTAACATTTTCTTCTCCCCAGTCAAAGCTGATACAGAGAAGACTCTGGCAAGAACATCACGGCAAAGAGCCGACTCTCCACGCTGGCCGAGATGTAATCCATTTCGTACGCAGGACGGAGCGATGAAGGTGTGTCCCCTGCACAGGTGTAGCGGCCGTTCCTGTGCCTCTGTGGCGAGCTTCATCCCGATTACTCATGAAGAGGATTTTAATAACCTGCCCTTGCTAACAGCCAGTGTCCCATTGACTAGCGACTTCTGCTAACGCCACTGGAGGCCCCGCCCACGGCTTGACCAGAAGTCGCCGGTAACAGCGGTGCGCTCGCTACAGCCACCAGAGCCTCTGCCCTATGGTGCATGACGCAGCCATCCATGAGACGCTAAACAATGACTCACAGGCAGGGGGATTTAATTGCCAGGACGCTGGATTAATTGAAATTTTAAAAAGTAGCGTTATTTTGGAATTGCCCCCGCGGGAGGTGATTCGGCTTCAAACGTGAGTCATGCGCTGATGACGTTCACGAAAAAAAAACGTTTCTGTGATGCCTGCGTCGACACCTTCACATAAAGCTGGACACAGCAAACGGATTGATTAACAAACAAGATGCTTTTGTCGAAGTAAAGGCGGCTGATCTGCGTTTTTTTTTTTTGAAGAGGGAAATCTGGACAAATGAGATTTCTTGCCGCTCATTCAGAGGCAGACTCCCACCACTGGGAATTTGGCAGGCTCATGCGTTGGGAAGACAGGATCACGATTCTTTTAAAAAAATATTAAAAAGCCCACGTAAAGCACAGATTTGTGAGTTTCACCTGCCTGCGGGCCATCAGGTTTATTAAACTGTTAAATTAATTGCACTGGAAAAGCTGCACTAAACCAACAACGTGTGATTATTCATTTCTCTAATTAAGTTTGATGTCAGCCGAACGACGTATAACCAAGCTGTGTACTTAAGGGGAAATTTGGCTATATCCCTTGCATAATGCCTGCTAATTTGTATTATTTTCCTTATTAAAGAGGAATCCCCAAAGGCATGAACGTACTTATATATTTATGATGGGCACACACACACACACACACACACACACACACACACAGGTTTGTAATTATATCTTTGTGGGGATTCTCCATTCATTTCTATGGGGAAAACTCTAATCCCAGCATGATGACCTTAACCTACCCAGCCCGAACCTTAACCACAAGTAACATAGGACATAAGACGATATGGGACTTTTTTACTTTTTTGATTGTAGTCACAGATCTTTGTGGGGACCCAAAAAATGGTCCCCACATCATCAAAAAAACTAGTTTTTATTACATTGTGGGGGACATTTGGTGGATTGTAAATTACTGGATGGTAGATTAATTCATTCATACACACTTTTTGGTTAAAACCATATCTTAAGCATATTTTTATGATGTTAAAATAGAACTAAAGCTTCTGCAGGGAGACGGGCCGGTGTCCGGTGACAGCCCATGTTAATCCGGTGCCATTTGGCAGCAGAGGTGGAAAGTTCAGATCCATAAAGTACAAATCCAGACCAAGGCTTTGTTTCAACCAACCAGTTGAGTACTCTGTGACTCTTTATACTCAACTGGTTGATTGAAAGAAATCCTTGGTCTGGATTCGTAGTTTCTGGATCTGAGCTTTCCACCTCTACTTGCCAGCTCTCTTCTGCCTCCCTTCCTGAATGTGGCACAGCCTGACTCTAGTCCCCGTGCTGCTTGCATGGTTGGCTGACGTCATTTTCTAGTGGCACCCATCTAATGAAACTGCCCAGGGAAAAGCAGAGGATCCTCTGTTGGCCAGTCGCACATCAAGGGCAATTTAGAGACACCGGTGTGCCTTAAATGCGCATCTTAGGTTCCGTGGGAGGACAATCGCTGCAGGGCGTCAGGAGAACGTCTAAGTGCCACACGCACAGAGCCAAGGCAAGAACCGGCAGCCCTGGAAATGTGATCCTCCATATGATCTGCTTCAGGTTTTCTTAGATGCTACAGAGTTAAGAGGAGGATGACGGCAAATCATAATCGAAAATAAACAAATGAATAAAAATAAAAAAGGAAAAATATTGAATGTGTCCATCAATGGGAAAATATCATGTGTGGAGTACAGAAACAAATCTATTATTCCCCGTATGACAAGACTCCACATATATTTCTAAACTGAAAACATTATGATTGGCTAATGGTAAACGGTTTTTCCTAAATGGTCCGTACCCAGCTGACACTTATATAATCTATAATAATTTTTTTTTTCCCCAGAAAAAAGGGAAAATAGAAATTCTGCTTCTTGTAACTGTCAGTTAAGTTAAATAGTCTGAAGGAAAGTCCAGCATTTTATTTATAGTCACGTTCATTCAGGTGGCACTGGAAAAAAAAAACCCGAATAGAATTGTGACAGGAAGTATGAGGGCCGCTGTCCCATGCTGTGACACCCCGGCTGTGCTGTGTGCTCCCAGCTGCACGCTGACTGCATTCTTTCCTTCACTTTATGTACCCCCCAACACTCCAGCTGTGTACCACTTTGCCATGATTTTGTTGTCCTTCAGGGTCTCTCCCTCCCCCGTGCCCTCCTGCGCGTGTTCGGGGGGGTGGCGACACGCTCCCAGCTGCGTTCTTTTGTAGGCTTCAGCACTCCCGTAATTGGGGGCGGCTGGGCGCCACCAGGGGGACGCCGTCCGGTCTGATTGGTGAACGTATTCACATGGTGCTCAAAGAGGAGATCTGAAAGGAGACTTTATTAGGGGATTTACGGGGATTTAGTGAACTTGGGGAGGGAAAGGGAACACTAACAAATTTGGCTTTATCAAAGAGAATATCCACAGGGGTAAAAACACTGGGGAGGGCGAAATCAAGGAAAATGCGATGAACGAAAACACCTGAATGAAGGAGCTGGTCACCAGACTTTGCTCCACCCCTGCGCTTCCAGCTGGCGTCCAACATGAAGGGTGTAACACCAGGCAGCGTTTGGCTAAGCCTCCCTGCCTGGAAGGTCACCAGTTTGAGACCAGCTTCAGCAGAATAGCCACATGCCTGTGGCCCCTTCAGCGAGGCCCTTAACCCCCAGCTCCATGGGCGCCAGTGCAGGTAGCTCATACTTTCACCTACAAATGTGTCATGGAGAGCAAGATGGGGCGGGAATTTCCCCATGAGGATCAATAAAGTCTTATTATCAGCTTCCCCCCTACAATTTTTTAGGGTGAGGAGCATAAGAGCATATTTCAATATTAGTTTAAATACTAGAACTCGTGGCCATAAGGGGAAATTAGTGGGAGAACATTTTACAATGAACTTGAGCAAACACTTCTTTACACAGCGTGTAGTTGGAGTATGGAATAGTCTTCCTGCTAGTGTAGCGCAAGCCAAAACCCTGGGTTCCTTTAAATCAGAGCTAGATAAGATTTTAACAACTCTGAGCTATTAGTTAAGTTCTCCCCAGACGAGCTTGATGGGCCAAATGGCCCCCTCTCGTTTGTAAATTTCTTATGTTCTTATGTTCTAAGAGGGGCCATGATTCATGATTAGCCAACGATATATTTTGAATCTGTGAATGACAGGGGAGGGGCATTCCAGGAGCCAATCAGCTTTCAGCAGGGGCCAGCGCCTCCCACCATATTCACGTCTCATAGGTGGACCTGTTTATCTGTGCATCATTTTCCTGATTCTGTTACCGACAACCCGGGGCCACGGCAACCCCATGAGGCTGCTGCTAGCATCGCATAAGCTCTGTATTATAGCCGCAGTGACCTGCTGCTTTTTCCTGGGAGGGAGGGAGTGAGGGAGGATCCACGTGATGTCATGTTACTCGCACGAGCGTGACATTTAGAGAGCTCCCACATTTATGCACGTGATTTACTGGGGCAAACCAACCGCGGTTGCTCTATTTGGTTGTTCACAACATCTCTTATCATTATTAATAAGACAATTTTGTGGGGATGGGGGGCAGTGCTGACTGGGAGACCCTCAGCCTGGCAGACTCTTTGCCCTGGGGTGGATGAGCTGGGTTGGAAAGCATGAGTTTTGGGGGCGGGGGTGCACCTTGAGTTTGTTCTAATTCCCGCATATGAAATGCTCTGTGCCTGTTTCATTAGATAAAGCCAGAATTCCATGCTTGCAGGGCTGCTGTAACTTTTTATGATTAAAAAGAATAATGAAACACGGAAAACAGTCATAAACAAGTGAAGATTACAAATGTGTTTATGTAAACAGAGGCACCTCAGCAGATTACGTGTCTTCGTGGAGAAAAAAAGAAAAGATACTGTTTATTTGTTTTTTTTTCCCCTCTCCTTTGAATGGCTGTGAGGTATTTTTAACACACTGCAGGCAGAGTGTAGGAATTGTTTATTTTATTTTTTTGAGCTCCCATTGATGGCAGAAAAGCGTTTTGTGCAGAACTTCAGAGATGCGTCGCAAAGAGTCGCGGCACGGTAGTATATACATATTAATACAAAAGTGCAATACATTTAAAATACCTGTAAATCGTGAAAGATGGCTGGTCTGTAGAAGAATAAGGTTTGTAGAAATTTATGTTTAACTCGCGTGACGATCAGAGGCGATAATCCACCCCTTCGCCCCCCAGTGCCCCCCGCTGGGATTTCCCGGCAGTAGCTGTCTCTGGAGTACCGCGCTTTCGCTCTGTCGTCATACGTGATACGTGTCGGATTCGATTCATTTACTAGATTTCCGATAATTACGTCGCCTGTAATTGTGACAGTGTATGCGTCGAGCTGCTGTGAAGCTTGGGATCTGAATGATGGCGTGGGGCATCTTGGTCACCACGTTTAGGATCATTCGTCTTGGTGGGAGTCGATTTAAGGTTCCTGTGTGATCGGCGTTCAGAAGAAACCTGATAAGCCCCCCCCACCCCCCATACCAGTCTTGGAATCTGCTGCTGATGTAGCGATATGGTCAGGGCACAACTCAAGGTCCCAGCACATCAGTTTCAGCCCCCCTGATATTACCTACCTTTGTAAATGGGAGGGGGCGGGCTTGTTTCCTTTCAAGGGGTATCAAGGATGCATGCAGAGATGCGTCTGGGAGGAGGGGAGAGGAGATGATGAGTCAGTGTCTCCAGGAGATTGTTGCTCTGGCAAAGTTGGATTCCAACTTAGAAGATTTTTTCGCTCTGCCGGGTGATTACCTTTTTTGCTAAGGTTATTCCCTGCTTGCTTTAGTGATTTTTTTCTTTGATAACCTTTTTAATTAATGAGATTCTAGGGACGACATTCATCCATTTTTCCACAGGTCACAGTGAGGTGACCCCGGAAGTGTATGCCACAAATCAGGGGACACCCTTACCAGATGTTAGGGACTCCTGGAATATCTTACGCAAGTATTTAATATATTCCGGATATTTGATTATTATTCCTTAGAAGTAGATAAGAAGATCGTTACCTTGTGTAGTCTGGGTCCTTTCTGAGTTCCAGACTTCCCACAGTTCGCCACCTGATGACCTTGTGCCATTTGGAGTGCATGTGAACTTCCTTTATAAGCGCAATCTGCCCACCCACTGGGGTGAGGCGGCGAATGGCGAGCCAGGGGAGGGGCCTATCAGGAGCTGACATATACAGGATGGTCACACAGTGTCTGTATGCTGCCTTAAGCTAAGCACAGCCCCATCGATCCCACCCTGCTCCCAAAACGAACAATTCTGCAGTAAATAAGACGTGACGAGCCGGGGGGGGGGGGGGGGGGGGGGGGGGGGGGGGGGGGGGGGGGGGGGGGGGGGGGGGGGGGGGGGGGGGGGG
>JAODLD010000049.1:5761539-5780718 GCA_026781065.1 Mormyrops boulengeri
ACTCATGACCCCCCCCCAATCGTTGGGCCTCTGAAAATTTCTATGAAATGCACCCCCTTCTCCAAACAAATCCACTATCCAAACTCATGTGTGTGTGTGTCCCAGTGTCTGGCCTCCTTAATCCCCTCTTATGAGTGCCCTTGGCTAGCTGTATATCTGAATCCCTCCCTTTGTTTATCTAGAATTTTCACCATCCATCCATCCATTTCCCATCCCCTTATCTAGAAGAGGGTCCTGGTTGGACCTGGACCCTATACTGGGCAGCATTGGGCACGATGAGAACTCCTTGGATGGGATCCCAGTCCATTTGCAAATTCTACTAGGAGCCTATCTACCACCCATCTGTCCATGCATCTCCTATAATCGCTTATCCAGCAAAGAGTCGTGGCGATTCTGGACACGAGGCAGGGGAACACCCCAGAAAGAATGCCAGGTCACCGCAGGATGCACACTCACACGTATAATCACACGGATGCCACCGTGCAGAAACAAGCACTACAGCTTGTGTGTAAATACCGAGAGTAAATGGCCCGCAATTGCTTACCATGAAGAATACAGATCTGTAGAACAAAAATCATAATTTTTTTGTGAAGTTAACGTGCGGCTAAACCTCTCCTGGATTCTCTGTATGTTTTATTACAAAATAGCAGAGGCTTTGTAAGGAGTTTGTTGTTTCTGAAGACAACCTGTGGATGGAAAGGGAGAGAAAGCATTTGTGCCAGTTGACAAATGAGATGTAAATGTTTTAGCTGGATGTTAAATGAGTGATGGATGAACATGACGAATCGCTCTGGGTATTGATGAAAGACCCACTCAGCTCTTAAGCAATCACTTTGCCTTTGCACCCCTAAACAAGATGTGTCATTGTTTACATTTCCTGTGTCCTTGTCATGCTTAATCCTAGGATACTTTTCTTTAACGCACACTTTGGGAACGAAAAGCAAATGGGTTTTTCTCCTTGTCAGAGCAAACACAAGACAGGGTAACCGTAGGAAACCAGTGAACCAGTTAAACTGATACAGATAAGATTAACTTTCTTTATCTAAGCAAAAAGTGCTGGCATTTTCCGATGCAGTCCACATTTCCGATTTACACAAAGAAGCTTGTCATGAGGTCATTCATAGAGTACGAATGCAAAATTTGTTAAAAGTTTTGGTCTATTCATTTTTGTATTGGGTTTTCTTCTAGGGGAGAACGTAGTGCATTGTGTGGGCAATAATCCGGAAGGCCTATCTTCAGTGGGGAAGAGCACATGACGATCGTCATGGAGACGACGGCCCAGTAACAGCGTGGCGTACACAGCAGAGGCTGCCAATACGTGCTCCTGCCCTTGGCTGGCGGGAGGAGGCTTGCCCACACACATTGTAGCCCCGTTTCTCCCTTCCCAGTCTCTAATAATGGGGATGTGGAACACATCGGTACATGGACATGGGGGAGGGGCCTCCATGTGATGCAGCATGATTCCCGTGCGGGATGACTGCATGCGTGTGATATGGACATGAGCGAGGCTGATCGGCGGAGAGCAGCTCGGCGCCTCTTATTCCTGGGGCTGCGATCCTGCGAGATGCACCGGCGTATTCACAGTTTAGATATGGAGTGATTTCCATGGTAACCGTGGTTAAAGGAATATCATGCACTGATTGGCTGGGAACGCGTCCCTGAGTTTCTGTCTAACAGATAGCACTAATGCTCTGACCTTTTGGGTGGTCTGGGTATGTTACATTTTATTTGTTTAACTTTTTTGAGAAGTAGTGAAGTAATTGGTGTTAAGGGCCTTGCTCAGAGTCATGCTGAAATGACTCTGGGATTTGAACCAGCAACCTTCTGATCACAGGCACAACTGATGGATGCAGCTGATGTATCCTTCATATTTGAGGTGGGGCAAGAACGACATCCAGGGATTTTTACCGTCCTCTGTACTTCTGTTCTTGAGTATTGGAACTGGTTCTTCTTCGGCAATGGAAAAATGACGTGAAACAGGTACACGAGAACACAAGTACAGTCAAGTACGCATGTCGAGAATCACGCATTGTCTATGAGTATCCCACAATGCACTGGTGTGTGGGCATCCGACAATACATTGGCATCTCATCCAGGATGTCCAGCCTTGCGCCTTCTGCTTTCTGAGATAAGCTTCAGGTTCACCATTAACCTCTGCTGATAAACCCTGATGGAAAACAATGGATCGATATATTATTTGTATGTCTTGGTAATACAGGCCGGTGGAATCATGTGTTCCATCCATTCATATCTTTTATACTAAGTAACACATGCTGTTTAAATCATCCCCGAGAGTTCATGTCCCACAACTGAAGACAGATGTTTGTTTCTTTTCCAGTAACTATCCCACTGAAAGGGTTAAATAAAACAACAGTTTGACCACATCTCCTTGGGGCGAATCAGCAAGCTCCTTATGAATGTGCGTATGCCTTTAAAAAAAGTGAACAGGACATGAAAAAGACGCATTCCAATGTATCTACTCTCATACTTGTACAAAAGGCAAAAAAAGCTTTATTGCAAGTTATCGTGAGTTTCGAGCAGAGACACGCTTAAAGCGGTTTGGGATGCGGGGTGGGGGAGGGGGGGCTCTGAGAGTCGCATTAGCCGGGGGGCATTTCCCATCCTGCCTTGAAGAAAAGCATCGCGGTGACAACTAGAGGGTGCCACCTACCAAGAGTAACTTTGTATGCCTGACATCACTCTCCCCATCCCACTCTAGACTGTTATAATATCTATACCGCATAGAATTTCCCAGCATTCCTCATTTAAAATTCCACCAATCAGGGCTTTGCTGTGTCTTTAGGTGTGCTGCATCACAAAGGGTGTAAGTATAAATTTGACTTTGGAATGACCTCGCCTTAAATCGGGCAATTTAGGACGGATCGGTGCCCCCCCCTGGATGGGGAGGGCTGAACGAGGGGGCCGTCAGACCCGTTATTGCGGTTGCTGTCGATACTCCATCACCGGTGGGGAGCGTTTTTTTTCTGCCTCTCGGATTAGAGTCAATAATGATGTCAGGCCTCATATAAAGACCCTTCATGCTAAAAACTCTCCAGCCTTATCAGACCACGGGGGAAGTGGACTTCATTTTTATAACTGTGCTTATGGCCTGTGTTTCATTTATACTGTTACTGCGTAAATGAAGTCCCCTAAAGAAGCCTATCTCAGTCAGCACAGGACAAGAGGCTGGGGGCCCCTCCTGGACAAGAGACTGGGGGCCCCACCTGGACAAGATGACAGTTCATCCCTGGACACATACATTGTCATAATCACACTCGTATTTATCTATCCATTTCCTGTAACTGCTAGTCCTATTCAGGGCCATGGGGAAGGTATGGGGCGAGTAGAGCCTATAGGTGCAATGCAGGGAACTACCCGGGGGGGGGGGGGGCGCCAACCCGTCACAGGGCGCACTCACACACGCACACCTATGGACAATTTGGTGACATCAACCTCAGGTTTTGGACTGTGCGGGGAAACCAGAGTACCCGGAGGCAACACCACACCGAAATGGAGAGAACATGCAAACTTCACACTCATGGTGGAGACTCGAACCCAGGTCTGCACTGCATCACCGTGCCACCCCCTGCTCATGCTTAATGTATCCGAGACACCTTAATTTGTGTTAGATTTGTATCTTCTGGTGGATATGCAGAGTCAAATTTACATTGCATAGTGTAACTGACTGCATACTTTGCATCTTACCTTTTTTCACAGCAGAGAAGCTGGCTTACCTGTCCTTGGACTGTAGGAGGAAACCGGAGAACTTGGAGGAAAACCTCACAGCTCAGGGGAGCAAACACACTCCTTCATGTTCAGTTGTAATCGCCTCTTGCTACAAAACGAAGAGAAGATTGTGTCTAGACTAATTTCCAAATTGCTGTCAATATTTGGGCAACCACGGCTGGGTGCCGTGGTTCTTTCATTTCACTGTGGGATTACCGAACTGCCCTTTGCTTCGCTTGGCCGCTTTGATTCTTCAGAATCAATAAACGCCTTTGATTCATGGGAAAGTATCTGATTACTCAGAGTGGCGCGGGTCAGACACCGTTCCGTGAGGAGGGCCAGGTAATTATTTTTCAACTGCCAACAGTAAGAGCTGTGTCTTAGGAACAACTCAGATGCCATCAATGCAATCTGTTTCCACCCACTGAACACATGAATTTAAAGCCATTATGTCTCAAATTGTAAAAGGTAACAAAAACCAAAGTACAAATGCTGAAAAAGAGTCAGTTTTTTTAAAACTTATGCAAGTGATTTTAAAAATTGTTAGGTCTTTCTGAGTATAGAATGACAAAAAGTAAGTTTTGAATAACGGCATCATTACTTTCTCTACTCATCAACAGTATCTCTTGGTTCTGGAAATTACCGTATGACTTCTTTGATTAGGGATACATATATCTGTATATTTACCATTGTTTAAGCAAGACATGCTGCTGTATGTACAGACTGACTGACGTGGCTCCCCGTTGCCTGTCAACATAATGAACTCGATGTAACAAAATCCATCAGGCTAAAATATCCTAAAAATATTTCGTAAACAATCTGTTAAAGGAAACAAAGCAAGGTTATTTTGTATCCTATGGCATTTGCACTTTTAGGTTTTAATACATTTGTGTGGATGTTTGCTTGAAAGCCGCAAACACTAAAAGCAACCCAGAAACAGAAACACCCCTCCCTGCTTTTGACGTAAACATAATTATTTTAACGTTTTTGTGATTTACTTTTTGTGCCTCTCTTCCGAGCTGACATCACTGAGCCCCAGGAGCACTGAGTGGGCTGCCTCGTATGATGTCATCTGGAATGGCAGTGAGCCGTAACCCTGGAGACCATACTGTCCACACGGGTCGACCGTCCGTGCGGCTGGGGCAGCGGAACGCAGTGCGACCGGGCATTTAGCTACTCGACTGAAAAGCGCTGAAATATGCATGAGCTCGGATCTGCACATGATTTAGTCATCGGATTAATGGCATCGTCCATGAAGATCTTTTATATCAGTATAAAGGGCTTCAGACTCTAGGAAATATTGATTGATAAAGCTGAGAAGCAAAAATATGGGGAAAAAATGGCCAGAAATCAAATCGCAAATGTACCCAAGCATTCACCCATTCTCTATGCCGCCCTTCCAATAGAGGATCACGATAGACCAGGAAACACTGGCTGGCGGCAGTGGGAAGGAATCAGTCTACTGCAGGCCGCACACACACAAAGCTTATTCTCATCTTGTTACATGTTACCGTTTTATCACAATAGCGTTAGTGTAGCAAATTTATGGTAATACTTCAAATAAATTAAGAAGAGTCTTTGCTGCTTAAGTAAAAAGCCAGTCAAATAAACATAAAGAAGGAAATAGATATGTTGTTGTTTGCGGGGCTGACTAGTCACATTAGAGACCGTGACGGCAAAATGCACAAATCCTGCAGCTACATGTGCGCGGCTCACATCGCCTTAAACAGACTCGTTAACCAGACAATTGATTGAGTCATGACTCGCCCCAAACCAATGCTTTAATTTTTTTCTCATGATAGAAGGTTCTGGAAAAAAAAATTGGATTAAGGAATGTTGTGCGGTGGGGCTCAGAGCATCATAATTGACGGCGCGTCTTAACGAGCCAGGGGGCTGAATGTGCCGGCGTCCCACCCCCCCGGCGATAATCTTCTAGTTTCGTGACAGCTGGTGCATCCGTGCATGCCCTCCGTTTAGTGCATTGGTACTCCTATCAGTCCATGGCACTCTTATCGAAAGCCGTGTTCAGAGGGCATGAACAAAGATAGCATCCAGGGCAAACAGGAGATAGTGTGACGCGTTACATATCCTGCAAGAAATGTTTGCCAGCTAAGAAGACATGCGGCAAATTAGAAATGACAGTATATCAAGTAAGGAGGGAAACCAACACAAAGGAGTTATAGTATAAATCTTCAAGAGAAGTGAAACGGCAAGTGTGATATTATGTAAAAAGCATAAAAATGTAATAGAATTAGGAAAGTGTTTGCAGAAAGCATATAAAGGTTGGCTAAACTATACTGGAAAACAATGCGATTGACAGTCAGTACTGAAACTGAAAAAGATCCATTTTCCATAATCGCTTCTCCAGTACCAGGCCGTGGTGAGTCGGGCGGCTATACCACAAAGCACTGGGCACACAGACAAAGGGGCATTTAGAGTCACCATTTTACCTACGTGCTTGTTTTTGGATGCTGGGAGAAATTCTGTGCACCTGGAGGAAAACCCCACGCCCCATGGAGAGAACATGCAAACTCCACACACAAAGCACCAGAGAAGAGATTTGAACCCATGACCCTGCGGAGTTGCTGGTATCAGTGAAAACGGCTAAGCCGCTGTGCTGTATCCTGAAGAGGATCCATACGTCCGATCCATACAGCCATTCACGGGAGCTGGGGCCTATCTCAGATAGCATAGGGCAGCAGGACAGCCAGTACAGGATGCTAGTCCCACAGGAAAAGATGTTTAATATGCAATCCCCCAGCAAGAGCCAAATCAAAACCGTTTTGGATATATGTTACTACCCTGTGTTCTCATCGGCGCTCCATAACCAGACCGGGGTTCTGTGGCTAACCTGTCAGCTCTGAAATGGCTAATGAAGTATGGCCTATAGGAAAAAAATGGGTCACGTGATCCTTGACACTGCATTTGGATGTTTTTATTAGGTCTTTAGTACATTCATCCATTTAGGGAAAACTCATTTTTACACCAATCCTCATCGGATGCAGCTGCTACCTGCAACACTGCGGCACTGTCGGGCTGGATAGCCTGCATTTAAATGCTAAGCGAGGGAAATCAATAAGCCACACACAGCAATCCTCTCCACGCAAATTCAGATGTCCTCTATTATCCAACACACTGTCGTCTGGATTTGAAAGAGCAAAGCTCTTTTATTGCAACTTTGTGCCACAAATCCCAAAATCAACAAAATAAAAAAGCGTGCCGATTACAGCATTTGCGAAACGCTGCGATACAGATTCAAAATCATTTTTAAAAGCTTTCTACAATGGCATTATAACAATTTCTAAAAGCCTGTCACAAATTCTTCTGCTTATACATGATTTATTTTAATGAACGAAACCTCAAACTAGACCTGGAAAAGGGTTTTCAAAAGGTCTTACATGTAAACACTATATACATTGTAAACAGAACTCTGCAATTGAGGTGTTCTCCTCGCAATGTTAGCTGAAAGATAATAATCAGGATTTTGAAGAAAAAAGTAGCATGAAGGCATATTCAGATCATTGTCATCTCTTTCATTTTTATTTCATACTTCAAATTCAAAATACAGAAAGTGTGCAGAATGATATTAGCAGAAAATAGCCATAAAAATAATTAAGAAAATCAGCTATATGTCATCTACCGGTTTTATACAAATGCATATCCAGTACAGCAGGGGTGGGGAACCCGATCCATGGAGGGCCAGTGTGGGTGCGGGTCTTAGGGGTGACCTCACCATCAGCCAATAACAGGACTGGAGCTGAGAACCTCTGCTTTATTATTGGCTGATTGAGAGGCCATCCCAAAAACCCGCACCCACAGTGGTCCTCCATGGATCGGGTTCCCCACCCCTGCTGTACAGGATCATGGCAGAAATCCAGAAATCACAACACGATTAAACAAATTCTGTTACAGTATAATTTTATTTGTCCAATTTAGCTAAATTCTCACACATCAAATACACATGTAAACAAATCATGTTTCCAATTTAAACCTAATGATTATGACATCACAATCACCAGTAACTTGGGATTTCCTCCCAGCCCTGCTGATAACGTGGGAATCACTGTGTAACGCTTAATCTGTTTGATTGTTTTCCCCTTAACGGAAACCCTTCAACGGCAAGGACTCCATTCAATAAAGAAAAACCACCCTAAAATGCCTTAATTTTGTTGCAGGGCTTTCTGTTATGCAGTTCTGTTTCCTTTCTGCCATTAATGTCACAGCTGATTGGTTGCCGGCTATTTTGTCTAATTGCAGTGTGGCGTGTTTTATGCGCCTTAATTATAATTAGATTATTGCTTACCGGTGCTTCGCTGGCAAAGCTTTCTGTATAGCGGAGACCTATCAGATTTATCCGTAAAACACGTACACGTCATAAACTTCACGGGATATTGTTTCCCTGCCATAATCTGTACTTGTAATTATTTACAATGCATTTTTAAGAATCAATGACAGGGAAATCATTTGGCCAGCTATATATCTCCTTGGCGGTTAATTCCCATGACTGGGAACCATCGTTATTGAAGTTATAGTATAATGTGCCATTTACCTCTAGTCTCTGGTCGTTTGCTCGGCAGGCCTCTGGGGAACTTTGCTGACCTTACTGTCAGCAAAACATGATGGACGTCCAACGAACCCAAAGAGGGACCTTGACTTGTACATTAGATTATACAGTGTCAGCTGTAAATTATACATCTATATGAAACAAAGATAATAGAACATAATACAACGCAGCAGCTAATGATGTTCTGTTGTCTGCAGAGGAATGACATTTAGAATTCAATTATCATCAGGCATTAATAAAATATATATAATTAAAAACAGCAAATGAGGAGGTGGTTATGTATAAAAGCTATGGAAAATGTGTTTGAATACTAATTTTGTACAGATTTATTTACTTTTCCTAGAAATGGTGGCATCTGTTGTTTAATAACACATTACGCAGAATTTCTAAAATTCCGGTTATGTTTTTGTTTATAAAACTCAGTTTGCCTTTGCAGCATTACCAGAAATGAGAAAAAAAAAACATATTACTCAGTTGCATTTCCATTTTTCAACAGTTTTTAAGCAGAGGAACCTCATCCCGGATGGGGGAAATGAGGCCTGCTACCTTAAGTGCAAGGCACTTGCAGCATTTTTGAAAGGCCTTGTATGTATTCATGATTTGTTGCTGTCCTCAGGGAACAGGCTTTCAGAAGTCCTGATTACAAGGCGAGATGCTCTGCATATTAACCGAATGGTACCCTGGGGAATTTCATCTGCCCAGATACCGAAACGCGGAAAGAATTGCAGGCGATGTAGGGGCTTGAAGTGGAGTGATTGCCCTACTGGTAAGTGAAAGTGGAAACACCTGAAACTGGTCACAAAGACTTAGAGAATTAAACTTGCATGATCTTCACATGTAACATTCATTTACACTTGCTTATGTTTTCTGTAGGTTCCATCGCATACAGCGTTAAATAGCACTGTAACTATTGTATGTAACCCCCATGACTGCTGGTGACCCTTTAGATCTTGCCTAAAACTTCAGCCTATTTTTACCTGGTCCGTCTGAATCCAGAAGAACAGTACTTTTTCAGTTCTTCTACCTCGTAATCCTGTTCTAACCAACATTCATCACAGTTCCCTGAACCTCATCCAGGCTTGATCCTAAACCGCCAAGTCTTGAGATGGAAGACATTGTTCCCACACCAATGGCATCTATTTACTATGAGGTAATAAGTTGGGTTGTACACCTACTGGTTCTCCTGCCCTGGGAACTGCTACCTGCAAACCCGTCAGCTTCCAAAGGCAGGTGTACCTCAAAGCTCAGTCCTTAGCCTATCATTATTCCCTTCCGTGAGATTCCTGAAGTTTCCTTGGATTCCTTGAGTTCATGAACGCTTTTAACAGTTTGTTACACTCACCTGTAAAGCATACAAAACTATGTTATGAAATTACAAGCAATATAATGTTATGAAAATGTAAAAATAAAATAAAAAATGGATCATTTATACATTGATATGATGAAGGAGGTTTTTACTCACTATTGTTGCACTGGCACTAGTAATTAAAGAACATTAACACACCTTATTTCAATATTAAACTTTGGCGAATTAACTTATGAAGCAGTTACGCTAACAAACCCCTCACGGCGACGCTGTTAACATGCAAAACACAGCCCAGGCAAACTGGGTCAGGAATCGGCTTGCTGATGAGAGGGTCAGCAGCTACTCAACTGCACTTTTGACTTCATTATCTATAAAGGTGGCCTTTGCAGACTCTCACAGGGTACCTCCCGGATAACCCACAATATCATTGGCCGTCTTATCAGCAGATTACATTAAACCTGCACCGGTCTCAGAGGAATCGATGTCCCCTCTTGTCTGTCTGCTGTCTCCCTGCATGCATCAATTTATTGGAATCATCTCCCTTTCCTCCTTGTTTCCCCCTGGATGCCGCATCAAGGGAAAAGCGATAATTGCAAGCGGAGAATATTTCCAACACGCTGTGCTCAATATATGGTACATCTTAAATGCTACTTGCATGTTGAAACAAGAAACTGCACTACCATTTATTGTAGAAGGATGGAGAATTGCCACCATAGCCAGCAGTGACCTGTCCATGAATATTAATTTGGGAATTTCCATTAAGCTGATAGGGTGAATAAGCAGTATGGACACCTTACATATGTGAATTGTGATTTATCGAAACCATTTTCATTGGCTGGAGGAATGCAGTAGGTGACAAGAACACGCATAAAATTCCTAAAAAGGACAGTATAGCCCCAAGACATTGTACTTGGAATAAATTCTATCGATGAAGACATCTTGGGGTAGCCCACGGATTCACAAGGAAGCCCAAGGAGAAGCTCCGGAGCAGACAGGATATCGCAGCAAGAAGAGAAAAGTGAATCAGACAATGCTCAGTGGTCCCACCTAAGGAAGAGGGAGAAGATTTGCAGGTATTAGTTCATTTATCACGCACCTCTCTGGAAAGCAGATATAGCAGATAATCTATCCCTCTCAGTTTTCTGTATTATTCTCTCCATCTTTGTCAACCAATGCTCCAGAGATTCCCAGCGAAAATGATACATCAGGTTCCAGTTTGTATGGAGCAAGTGCTCAATGAGTCGAAAGGGAGGTAAACAATGGAGCTGGAAACCATGTTTCTTCTCAGTGAAGGTGCACAGCATACAAATGGAGGTGTAATCACTTACGGTGTCAGCTTCTGCCAACCGGATGGTCACCAAGTTTGGAAAAGTGACCAATCAAAGTATGTAAAGCAGGTTTAAATGAAAGATTAAGCATCTAGTTCGGGGTGTCTCCTGGCTTATGTCATGTGCTTTCTGCATTGGAGAAGCCGTTATGGATGGATGCTTGGATTGATGGATGGATGGATGGAGTTTGACTAAAGCATGTTACTGACTGGATTAGCAACTTGAGTCATCCACAGAAACTTAGCTGCAGTCACCTTATAAATTGCACGTTGGTGCTTAAAAAGAACTTAATATTTCCACAGGAATCTTACAACATCACTCCACCAACCAACACCTTCCTGAACACCAAGTGAATTCACTTCTCTGATTGGTTGATCCTCATCCATCCATTTTTGCAGAATAGCTTCCTATGAATAATTAGGTAACTAATATAACAACAACAACTCCACAGTGTTAGTACATTAGACATTGGGTTTTGTACATTTTAATGGAAAAATATCTTTAAAGGTCTCATCTGTTGTGAATGCTTTTAGTTACATACATTTGAATTGCTATCTCTCCCTCTCCAGCATCCAAAATTCAGCAGTTGACACCCATGTGATTTACATGGGCGATGTATCGTTTCTGGAAAAACCAAGATGGCGGGTCAGATTGATAGCAGTGCGTTTTTGAATTTGACATTTTTTCCCCCCATCAGCAAGGCAGTATTTCTGCAGTCTTTGTGTTTCTTGTCACGAGTTTGGCTTTTTGACAGACACAAACTTCAGGCAAAATTCAAATGTTGTGGCAAATATGCCGCGCGCGGCTTGTCTGAAACCAAAAGGAAACAACCTAATAGCTATATCGCTTCATTTCAACATTTTACCGAGAGCCTCTGTTCACAGAAAAAACTACATCAGAGTGACGGTACAACTTATTTATTTATCATTTCTGCTCCCAATGCCAAACCTCAAAGGGTAACAAAGTATGTTTATATTTTATGACTTTGAGTTTATTATAAATTGAAGCTTCGGAATGTGAAATATGTATGCTTTTGTCACAAAACTATTACCTCAGATGCAGACCTCTCTCAACAAATGGTTACTTGAAGTTTTCAAAACCTTCTTTCTAGAGGAGCGTAAAGGAAGAAAAATATTTAATACGGCTTGTGATAATATGGTGCCATGCTGTGGCAACACAATTAAGGTTTTTCAAGGAATGGCAGCATGCTTCTGAGAGCCAAATACCAATCAGTAACAATATTACATCAAGATTTCTGCATCACACTGCTGCTTATTTGAAAGATGGTATTATCAACAAGAGAGCTGAACCAAACTGAGTCAAAATATGATTCCTTTTAACAGCAAGTACTGTTGGAGGAAAATGTGTCCTTATCCATATCTCACAAGAAAATCAAATTTGCCAGAGTCGTTGGGGGTCAGCTGGCTTGATTTTTATTTGTGTATTTCTTTGGAAGGCTTTTCCACAGCAACACTAATGTGTAAGTTAATGTAACACAGCTTGCTCTGATTAAACCAATCACCATTAGAGCATAAATACTGTCAACGGAGGTATTTCATGGTTTGCTTCTTTTTGTGCAGTGCAGTGCAGTAAAGGATTGGATGGGGTGGTTCGTTTAGATTTCAATTCTTGTAAAGCTGCTGATTTGGATTGATTTTTCTTAGTTATCTTGATGATTCTGTTGGTTTAGTTGCCTCTTTCAGATGTTAACTCCCCAGGGGAACTACCCACTCCATGTAGTGGACCTAGACCTAGACCTAGACCCCCCCCAAAAAATACCTTTTAATTTTAATTGTGTCCTCCCCAATATCAAACTCTCTCTCTTGCACACTTGCCCAAACCCCCGCGCCATATACATCGTAACGTCACCTTTATGTTGCTGGGAGGGGAAAAAAAGGATAATCGCAGTCAACCAGATGTTATACATTTTGGGCAATTTTGTATAATAGCACAACAGACTGCCCTGCTAAATGTGATAATACGAAAACATGAATTGAGCATTTGGAGGCAGATTGACGGTCAGCTCCTTTTTTGTTGCATTTTCGGGTAATTTCAATTTGATTGCTTCCCCACGTGCCCATAGTCTTTTAGTATTTGTTACGGTACTTTTTTTTTTTATCGCTAATCATAGCTTTGGAGGGCCGATGGCTTGATCGGGATGCAATGCGGATATCAGCTGTATTAACAGGTTAAGTGCTGCGAATTACCTGGCCTGCCTCCAAGGCGGTTTGCGCGCGTTTGATATGCAGAGCGTCGGCTGCGATGAGCCGAGCGGGGATGAAACCAGAGACCGGAGTGAAAGCGGCTCTCCGGCCAGCTTCGCTTCCAGCCCCGCATTTGCCGTTTACTTTAATACAACAGTGTTAACGCCCATGGAAACAGGACCGATAGGCTCCCAGGAACGGCGGCCGGTATATACAGTAGGCTACACGCTGGTGCGGGATCGGAATGGTAATAATTGGATCGTAATCGGCATGAATGGGTGAAGTGTGAAATCGGGTGCGATGTACGCCGTTCCGGATTAGGATGCTTGCAAAGAAAAAAGAAATTATCCTCATACTGTCCAAGTCCGCTATCAAAGACCCGCATGTAGAAAACACGACAGTCAATATACTTGACTGTAATTTGAGAGCTAAAGTGTCGTTTTCTTTGTGGGGGTCGTTTATCTCACATTTAGTTCAATTGCATTCCAGTGTCTCCTGCGGTACCATAATTGTTTTCTTTATTAATTTATGTGGCGACACTTTGTTTCATTTCAAAAAGTTCAAAAGCAAGAGATGTTCGCCTCTACAGCGTGTATTCCTTCCAATATGTGGCAAAACTAAGCGAGGTTTCCTAATTACATGTATTAAACTTTGACATTTTTTTATTTAGTCAGGATAGGCATTAGTATCCTGATAATCCTGTATATTTCAAAGAGACCATCTGCATTTGCAGTTTTTCTTCTGTCGTGGGCAATAAGAGATCGGAGCATCGCTAAAAATAGCCCTGATGGCGCGCGTTTGTCATAGGGTTAATGCGTTAAATATGGTTTCCCTGGTTCTCTGTATATTAATGATATTAATCTTACTTTTTATATTGTTGCAATATATTTAGACCCGGCAGACTCCGACGCAGATGGGAGAGAATGACCCCTGTAAAATATTGCAGTAGTTACTGAATAAGCAACCTCTTTTGCAGGGGAATCATTTTGGTTATTATTATTGTCACATAACTAACATGCAGCTTGCAAATGGCCAACCAGTGGATTAATTAGGTCAATGCAGATGCACAATTTGTTACAAAAAGTGATTACCAAATAAACTTAAGTTTGGAAAAATTAGATGGAGATCTATTTTTTTATATTGTAAACATGAAATGAGTTTAGGCCTACATGTATTACAACGCCGAGGCATTTAAAGAGCAATATCTTATGCATAATGTTAATAATTCTTAATGCTGCTTCGTCAATTAGAAAATTAGCAACGAGCTGAAGAGAGCTTCTATATTCTTCAGACGCAGGCGCCTCACACGCCCGTTTAATTAAGGGCTGAACGTTCGTAATTACATAAGAGTACAGAAAGGTAATTAAATTAACTACGCTATGTCATATGAAGGCACAAATTGTGGACTCCTCTGCGATGATTGTCATGGGTAATGAGAGTGATTAACGCAGCGAAAACAAACAAAGACAAGAAAGGGAAAATGTTGACACGATCTCCACGTGAAGCAGTGACGAACCTTATATGAGAGCCGCCAACGCGGCGGTAATTTGGGCAAATTCGATTTTGATCGTTGATACCAAACCTATAGCGCTAACAGCGATGATGCCGATTGTTATTATATTACTATGGAAATAAGAAAGGGGTGCGGGGGGTGGGGGGGCGGACAGCCATCTGTGACTTTGTTTGTGTCCCTGGCAGCTGCAGTTCATGGTTCAGAGAATTCCTGAATTATAACAATGGCAACAAAAGACTGACTGCAGTTGGCTTCGACCTTCTTTGATCTTTAAATTTAAAAGTATAAAAATGCACATCTCAGTCTCTGCCAGTTGTCCTGCTGCAGCGGGAGGATTATAAGAGTATCAAATTGGAAAATCCCGTCGCTCCTTTTAAAATCTCATTGATTCTTTCTGAAAGATGAATGTATTATTTATTGTTTGAGTCTTCGCTTGACTGATGCGGGTTGAATTGCTGTAGATAATTATGTAGGGGATCAAGAGGAAGACCACCGTTGGCATCCTTATTTCACTTAGGCTCATCTTCCCATTCTCTAACTCCTCGTAATTAAAGTGCCGTCGGCCGGAGTAGCGAAACCATAATGTGCCGGATTACTTGTGCACTCACTGTTATAAATTTGCGCGTGTATTATGGGTGAGACCTACATAGGTGGAGGAGTCAGCAAATTTATTATAAGTGCCTGTCCAGATGCACACGACTAAATATTTGGCGCTAGGAGACCGATGATAAATGTGTGTTCAATTTTGCCCCTCCCCCACATAAAAAATGCACTTCTTGCCATCAGATCTAAGTCGAGGCAAAATGCCTGCAAAACCTACAGATCATACATTCATTTCTGCTGCTTTCCTGGTAACTGGGCCAGTGCGGTATTTAAACACATTACACCACTTCTAGCTATTTTTCACACGTCTAATAGTCTTCCTGTAAGGATCACACTTTATAATCCCTACAAGTCAATCATTTTTATTATAATACTATAATTTAGGCCTATAGATGCTGCGTGGTTAAGACACAGATCACAGCTTTGTGGATTTCTGCAAATAGTCTGTTATAAATGGTTTGGGTGGGGCTGGCTTGGATGTGAACCTCTTTGTAATGGTGCTTTTTTTATATTGCTTGTAATATCAATAATGCATGGGTTGTTTTTTGCCTCATAGCTTTTAAAGCTGTTTTGTTTGGTGGGGGGGGGGCTGCCTACAGGATTGCTGAGGGGCCAGTTACACTTCGGTCTAATTAGATTATCTGAAAACATTTTGTAATTGTTTATGAGGCAGTAGAGACAAAAACACCTAAAACTGAGCCCTGAGACATTATTTACCATCTCTGCACCTGTGCCTACTCTGGGCTCATTTCATTGAGTCCGTTCTCAAACTTGACAACGTGTGTGAGATTGATGGCAAACCCAGCCAATCCAAATCAATCCCAGTGAGGGGCGGGATTCTGTGAGCAGCTAAAATTTTGTTTATACGTGTACATCATTTATAGATGAGGAAGGCTTCTCACTGTCCATTGTGATTAAAAGCAAGAATTTTATGGGCAGTTCTTTCATATTATATGACCCATTTATAATTATAATGACAGTGCATATTAACACTGCTTACCTCGCGACACTGACCATAATATGAGGTAGAGGATTGATGGATGGATGGATGGATGGATGGATCAGCATTATTTATTTTGTTATTGAACTCGTACATTCAACCGACAGTAAAAGTCTAGTGTCTATACTTCTCCAAAACACATTTTAACATCAAAGTGCAGTTTAAACTTATCTAGTCAGACTGGAAAGCGTCGGATCTGTAGCCATTCTAGTTTCTATGGATACAGTGACACATGAGGAGGAAGAAACCCATGACACCTATCTGACATGATTTTCATTCTCATAGGAAATGGTAAAGTTACAAAGGACGGCCTTTACATGTCTCACTGCACATTCTTTCATATTCGCACTTACGAATCTGCATCAAGAACCGGATTTTTCAATTTTGTGTTTTTTTTTTTCTCCTGTTGCCATATTTGTGCATGGCAAGGACTAAATAAGCTCATTGTTTAAACACTACCTCCAGATGATGCTGATCTGGGCCACGGATCTGCTTTTTGAAGATGCACGTTCACTGTATCTTTGAACCAAAGGCTGAGTCATAAACAAAATTTATCTGAGAATATTTGCATAATAGTCCACACTTAGTCACAGAATTGGCTTCTCAATTGCTGTTTGCACACTTGCTGAGATCACAATGGGTGGGGGTGGGGGGTTTATGAACATGTTAAATTTTAGATAAATGTGAAATATAAATATAATTATAAGTGGTGCATTAGTTAAGTGGGTGACACTGCTACCGTGCACCGTCAGGCTAGTGGGTTTGAATCCCACCTCCATTGTCTGGGTGTTTGTCTTATGCACGTATTACGTTCTGGGGACATTTGGTCCCCACAATGTGATAAAAATCTGTTACAATTTTTAAGTTCCCACAAGGGGGAACTCAGTTTTATAAAAATTTGTGAGTGCAATCAAAAAATCTAAAAACATCAGAAGTCTTGCATTTCGTTTTGGTTTACTTACGGTTAAGGTTAGGACTGGGTCGGGGTTAAGGTTAGGGCTGGGTCGGGGTTAAGGTTGCCATTGTTGGGATTAGGGGTTTTCCAATATAGATGAATGGATGGTCCCCACAAAGATATGGAAACAAACGTGTGTGTGTGTGTGTGTGTTTGTGCGTCTCCAGGTATTCTGGTGTACTTCTACAATCCAAAGACAGTAACGCTAACTGGCTGCTCTGAAATTGCCTCCAAAGTGTGCAAGTGCCCTGTGACAGACCGGCACCCTCTCTAGGTTGCTCTCACCCCATACCTAATGCTGCCTTGGTCGGGCACCTGGTGACCCTGAACAGGATGAGTGGTTAGAAGATAGATAAATAATTTGTACTACTTGCTGTGAGATGTGGATGAGAAGAAAGAGTAGAGATGGATGACATCTCATGTGATGTTTCAGGGAGATGTAATAGCTGGGATTGCCGTCATGTGCTTTTTGATCAAGGCTCTCTTATCATAAATTTTATTTCTTGACTGGTGCATTTCGTAGAATGTGAATGCGTCATGTTAGGTAGGCCCCAAACATCGTCTGTAAGTGCTAATCAGGCACAGGTGACGGGAAGGAACGGAACTTGTCGCCTGATGTGGATCATCCTCCGGAGCTCCCGTGGATTGCCTCAGTCTTACGCAGCCATTTAATGATTTGATGGTTCTGTCTTTGGCCACAAAACGATCTCTGCTATTCTCTGCAGCTGGATTCAGTTGGACTAAAAAACTCTAAACAAAATAAATATTTAATCCGTTTGGAGACCTGAAGTCTGAAGTCCCTGGGGCGTCCTGTTGCTTGTCCGTCTGAGAACGGACACCCAAAAGGTGCATCTGAGCACACAGTGCATTGATCAATGGAGATATCATCCCGATGTCCAAGCCAACCGTAAGCCATCCTGTAAATCCATTGAAATATCAGTCATCCATTAATGCACATGCATTCTGAGACTCTGGTACAGTTTTTGTGGCTTTTGTTTAATGTCTGTATGTTTTCAATGAATCATTTTCCCCCCCCATTATTTTCGGAACTAACATCTTATTTTATAAAGACATGGTTTAGCTAGTAATATCCATATTAAAAAGGTTAAGCGAAAAAGTGGGATTTTTTTTCGTATCCATGATATAATTAATAATATTTAATCTCCAGGTTTACACACTATGATCAACTTCGAGTGGAAACAAAATGTAATTAGTGGATGGAAATTGCACTGGTTTGAATTTTTTGCGGCTGAAATGGAGCACTTGACAGAGACATAATTATCAGCTGGCTCTTAATGAAATCATAATCATCTGCCTCTGAATTAAATGATAAGGGCATTTGTGATTTCCTCTCAGAACAGTGATACAAACCAGCTGAACATATCGCTATGTCCAGAAACGAACACAGCTTTTACAGAATCACAAAGTTAAGTTGCATTTCGCCATTGTACCTTTTTCCTAAATGTTTCTCATGCTATAATTGGGAACAATACTAATGATACAATAATACAATAATACAACACTAACAATAATTTTAAAATAATACTGTCCAGTTGGAACTGGTTAGAGCAATTAGCAGTCAGCTAGAATCTGATAATGTCACCGTCCATTAAGATCATTTTCTGTTAAGAAATTGATCACTATACTCTACCTTTTACGCTTGTATACCCCAGAGGACCCCGACTCGATGATTTACCCGTCACATATTCCTTTTTCAGCAAACCATTGATTTTTCTTTTCTTTTCGGGTGGTGATTGCAGAGTCAAGAGAAGAAGACGGTGTAAATTAATTTGTCTGGTTAAAACCGCCCTATTGTATAACAAGTTGCCAATCTTGTAAGGTTTGTTTTACGGGAAATCGAGCTCTAAATTATGGAGGTGCAGAGATGTGACCCGTACAAGGGACGGGAAGGCACCTTACATATGTAATGCATCTATGTGGGTGTCATTATTCAAGGAAGGAGGTGGGGGGCAGATTTGG
>JAODLD010000049.1:5780749-5820079 GCA_026781065.1 Mormyrops boulengeri
GGCAGGGTTAAAGCTGTCTCTCTCTCTGTGAGCTTCCCAAGTCCTGTCGCAGGAATTCTTTGTGGCAATAGTTTCATGAGAAAATTTGAGAATTTTGCCTGTGGTGACATCTACTGGCATCTTCATTCTGCTAAAACAAAACCTTTATGATGCAAGAAGAGCAAAAGCTATTAAGCTGAACCAGAGAGCAGATTTGGAAAAAAATATTATGGCATATAAATATATCTTTCGCTATGTGTTACTTGGGCTATAAATTGGGCTACAAACAAAAGAACCAGTAGGGTCGATATCAGTCTGGTCAGAAAGAAGAGGCTGGGGTTATAGGGATGGGGAAATTGGACTATGACTGGTCATAGACAGGAACAGTTAGGACCAGCTGGTCCTTATTTCCATAACATGGGTTTGGTGGCCACTCGAGCCAGCTATGCTGTTGAATATTACCCTACCTGTTTGCCCCTATACACCCCCCCCCCCCCCCCAAAAAAAAAATTAAAGATCCTGAACTCTATTAACTCACAGCCAAACACTGGACTGAACGTAAAGTGGAACCACAGAAAAGAGAGAGACACAGAAATGTTGAATGAGGCAGTTTACGAGACATCATTGGATCACTGCAATTTTTCGTTCTGAACAATGTGACATTCATTGTTGTCTGTAAAGACTAGCTGTCTAAACAAACGGGCATTGCAAATAGAGCCTTGAAGCTGTGCGACACTGTGATTTTCACATTTATAATGAATCTGTGTTGTTCCGATGACATTTAATGCTTCATGACAGTAAGGAGACCATCTCCACTACCTCCCAGTGCCAGCATCTGTGAGCCTGCGGCATTCGGTGAGCAGCACACAATGTGTTTGCCGGTCATGCTACTGTAGGTATTAACAGCTTGCGGACAGCTGGTGGCCATCTTGATTTTTTTGTTTTTTTTCCTCTGCACTTTCCTGCTCTCCCGTTACACTCTTTGGCTCAGTGTGTCCATATGCCGGCAATGCTTAGTGGCAGGCTCTGGCCAAATTCATCCTGGCAGCTGGCAGAGGTATTTTCTGTCACGTCAATGCAGCTGCAAAACAGGAAATGATTCTACCTTGTGTCCCCCCTTGGTCTGGAATAGGCAGCTCACGTCATGTTGGTGCAATAAAGGAAAATGTTTTCCTCTCCTCCAGTGGATTAAGATGTCCTGCACTTTTTGGCCAAGTTTTAGATATTTTTCTAAATAACCAAATACAGCTGAAAATAAGGGATGGTCAATGCTGTTTAAAAAATATGTCTGGAAATGAGACATAACCCATCGAGGTTATCCGTGAGTGTCACACATCTTGACGTTTGTAGGACCACATCTTTGGTCGCGTCACAATACTATGTGTCTAAACGTCATCTTGTTGGCAAGCCAATATTTTTGTACCACCTCTGGCACCTGGGCTCAAAAAATCCACATCCGTCTTAAACCGCCTGCAGATCCAATTTACCACCCTTTAGCGTTTGTATATCGAGTGTCTTTCAAGATCGATGTGACTCAGTCATGTACCTGTCCCGTGACTATGCTTACTACTGTGTTTAGTTCAATTTAAACATTAAAAGCATAAAAGATCTTATTTCTTGTATATAGCTTTTATTCATTGTAAATAATACCATCTACTGAAAAGTAATTGTCAGACAATCATGATACACTCTCACTTTTCATACTTAGAGTATAAGAGCATATTGCCCGACTGGCATATGTACTGGTGTATAACCATCAATTAAAAACCAGTTTTAAGAGTTTTTTTTCCTCTCTTAAGCACATGTTTCATGTGTCAAAGATGAGATTTGGTTTCATTTGTGGGAATAATGCCACTCAAACTGCAATTTGTGGTTCTCATTTGTTGACTAGTTTTTCGCAGTTGTCCGTGTACAGGACTGCTCACTGTTTTGCCATCATTTCTGGCACAGTTTTCTTTTGATTAAAACATCCTGGTTCTGCTTAACACTGCAGGGGTAGAAGGGCCTAAATCAGGGGGGCTTTAAGTATGCTTGTTATCAGCAACATCACTGGATGAGCTTTGGGCTAAAGCAGTTTGCATCAAATAAGATGAGCAGGAGTGTTTTCCATGAACTCAGGGCTATTTTTGTTTAGCTGTTATGAAATTAGGACTATATGTGTAACTACTGTATATTAGGAATATGCAATATGAATTAAAATGCATATGAAAAATTGTACTGTACTGAACTGACATTTACCAATGACATCTCTAATAAAAATGGTGTCCACCGTTATCTTGAAAGGCAATTTGACAAAATTTGAGATAACAGCAGTATGACATAAAGGGCTGAATGTTCTTTTCTAGGCCACTAATGATAGTAACACAATTTATTAGCAACTGTGATGATCTCACCTTATTCCGATTGCAAACAATGCTTTCTGTGCGACTTCGCCTCCCCCGTAAGGTGAAGAATTAGTCCAGTTGAAAGCGATAATCCGTCACACTGACAACGCGAAGATCTGGAAATTGCTCCCTCATTCATATTATTTAAAAATCAATATGATGGATGCAGAACGGACAGAGATATTTATTGCAGTAGGTCCACACCATTCAATGCAATCAATGGTTCACGTCTTTGCTCATAATGAGCATTCCATTTGTTTAAAACGGGGGCAGGGGGACACCTGCCTGAGGTCAGAGTTGAAGTGACAAATGTTTCTGGTGGTGATTTTTATTTTGTTTTTTTTTTTTAACCTGCCTCTCATCTGAGACTTCTTCAACTCATCTAAAACTAAATTATTTCTTAAAGAAATGATTGTAAGGTTTGTCCGGCAAGTGCTTACCTCACTTGTGTCTTTGTAAAAGGTCTTGCTTTTATAGTGTATTTCTATATACTTAATTCTATATACCTATATTGTAACAAAACTATAAAAAATATATTTCTTGCTGGCCTTTAGTTTCTGAATTGCCCTGAACATAGTCCACTTTGCTAAAGTTAGTTAGTTGAATACCTTCAGCATCTGAACTGTTGTGTGATTTGTGTGTGCATGTGTGTACCTTACTTATAGACTGGGCCAAGATCGACAGATGGATAAAATTGATCTATTATAGTATTAACAGCTCTACCTTTAAGGTATTTGTTGGAGTGTACGTAAACTGATTGAGCTGGCAGGAAATAAGAGTAAATCAGTGTTGCTTCATCTTTTTCGATTTTGTTACGTAGATTAATTGGGTCAAGTAAAGAAAGTTATGTTTTAGAGCACAAGACATGACATTTAGATTAAACAGGTGATGTACTTCATTAAAATGATTTATTAAAATGAGTCAGGTGGAAAATGATTCCGTTCAGCCCTGCTTATTAGTGTTATTTTAAGAAATAAATTGAAATAACTGACACACTACTCTTCTCAGCCTGCAACAACGTCACACAGCAGGTAAGTCACCCAATATTCAAAACCCGAGAGTAAAAATTGTATGCTCAACCCAACTTGAGCCCAAAAATCCCAAGCTGTAAAGCTTACCGTGACTCTGGAAACATTTGTTTACATGCGCGTTTTTTTGCTTTGTTTTTTTTCGCCTTGCCCATACGTAGCACCCAGCGTCAGTATCCATCTGGCTCCTTAGCGCTCTTAGCCCAGGGATGACACATTAACTACGAGTTCGAGTAGACGGCTGGAATGATAAAATCTATCCAGGCCATTAAGATCTGTTTGCTGCTTCGGAGCTTGCTAGAGACATTTTACACCGGTGAGGGCTTGTTATTGAACCGATATTGATCTCTGGAGAAGGCAAGCCCCGCAGGAATACATGATGCATGGATCGCCCTTCCCTGTGGTGATCCCTCCGGATAACAATTGGGCCAGCCCAATCCAGTGTGTTTGTAGGGCATTATGTAACTCAAAAGCTGTTCCAAATGGATACATTCTGCTTGTGGTTTCATTTGCTTGCGATATATTTTTTAAGTTGATACATTATGAGTAGCAGAAAATTAATTATCACGTTCGGCTGCTACCTAGCGCTCATTATAAGAGCCGAAAGATGTTAAACAGATTTTCGGGTGGCGTAGGGATCCTGTTTATCGGGAGTTCAGCTAACGCAATGGAACGCAATGCTTCCAGGTCATCCACTCCATCCATAAACAAGCATTCTCTAATTACATGTCGATCGATTAATTAATCAGCTTTGCTACTCAATATAGCTCACATGAGATGTATGATAAGATTCTGAAACTGCATAATTCCCTTTGAGCTCTCTCCCTCCCTTTTAAATTCAGTTTTGTACTGCGGAGATGAGTACTGCCTCTTGCCCCTGATTTGGGGACATCATGTTTGTCACCATCTTCACACAGTTTATGAAGAATGACTCAATGCCCACAACCAAACACATCTATGTAGATCCATAAGGCAATACCCAACACCCTTCAACATACTTCAGCCCTATCCTGTGGCCTCTTGCATGCCCCTAACTGCATTTCTTATTGAAAGCATCAAAGCCCTTCATCTTACAGCAAAAATAGAATTGCTAATGTTATTCTATAAGCTACAGTTGGTTCTCTAAATTTATCGTTCATTTTGCACGCTCTCATCTCGCCGATTTGATGAACGGCTGCATAAAACCGTTACGAGCCTTTGCTCAAGCGAGAACAAATCGTAGTGCACCTAGCTAGTCATTTCTGCAGCTTTGCGGCAAAACAAATACGCATAATTTAAAAGCCAGCTGCTAGCATAAATACGCTAAATGCTTGACATGGCTTTAAAATAAGCAGTCTATCTATATGACATTTTTGCTTTTTTTTATTATAATTTTGCTCTTTGTCCCAAATTGACTGTAGAACCTGATGAGAAATTCTGAACAATCTAGCACTTTGTGGTTCATCATAAAATGTCATCTAGGGGCTGATCTCAAAAGTTTGTGGTTTGCCTTAAAACGGTTAATAATTCCCTATGTTATGCTAGATTACCGAGGTATACACTTAGGGAAATTACAAAGCATTTTGCATGATTTTAAGCTAAACATTATCACCTGCTTCTGTGGCCCTGTTTTGAGCTGTTTATTTTCCCAAAGGTTTGCATGGTTTCAATATATGGAGAACAAAGTTAGGGACCTGATTGGGGGAGAAGCCCCCTGGGGTGATGACAGTGGTGTATGTTCAGTTGAGGAGTCCTCGGCGATACCCTTTCATTAGATACCGAGTCGTCCATACTGGCGCCGGAGACCATTTCATTTACTGACATTGTTACAACAGTGCTATCTTTACTCTGAGTTTGAGGCTGCTGGGAATTTGCCAGTGGATTCCTTCAAAGACCACTAAAGCTATAATCTTGCTTCTTCAGTAGCTTGTCTCCTGACCTCAAGAATCCGTAGATTTGGGGGTACCTGGTAAGGCATGCAGAAAATGTGAAGGGTGGGATAGTTTTCAAAGCTTCCCCTCAAGGTGAACTCAGGACCCAGATATGGGGTCAGAAGATTGGACAGTGTCGAGGGAAGATGAGCTCTTCTCTTTGATTACACATTTCTTTATTTCCTTTTTTTTTAACAGCTTAAAGTATAATAGGCTGATGGATTTTTTTTCTTATCTCTTTGTTATGGTCATAAACTTTGTTATACTTTTTTCTGGCGTTGGGTCTAAGTTTTGCCAAAAAGCTCGGAGTCGTGGAATAGTGTGGGGACAGACAGCGGCACTCCATATCCAGATATCACCGTTGACACCAGTGACTATGGAGCTGCCTGTAGGGGGCAGCACACTTGCAAACTCATCTATAATTGGGAGTGGTATTGATGGGTGCTTGTGCCAGGGCTTGTGGCTGGCTTTGTGATACACACGGCAGGTTGCACAATACTTCTGTAGAGCTGCACATGTCCCGGAACACGTGCAGCTTAATGCAACCTTAATGCATAATGTGTAATGCATCCTTCTCACCATTATAGCCCAGCTGGTGGCCCTATTGCTGCCATTTCTCCTGGGGGCTGGCCGAGGCTTGGTCCAATTGGTGCTGACTACTTCGGTTGTGGCTCCTAGTTTGAGATTGCCTTGTATACAATGGACAATGGGCACCTAGCCGTAGAGATATTCCAACAACTCTATGGTTGACTGATGCGTTTGATGCCTATGTTGTGGGGATGTAGTCTAACTAGCAGGCTTTTGGGTCACTCATACTTTCTGCTGGATCATTGGGTGTAGAATCATTGAATGATAACTGTACATTATCTGAAGCCCCTTATGTCTGAGAGCTACATTAGCAGTCCATTTCCCAAGCTGCTCATCTTTTAATCCAGCGCAACAGATGAATGATCTCCACTCCACCTTCCTGGCTCAGATGTGACACCCACTCTGCGCATAAATGTACGAGAACCCAACAAATGGGAACTATTGGTTCTGTTTTGATCTCGTCCGGTCGTGTCTCCATAGGGCAGGAACCTGCCCTGACTGACCATTGCTCGTCCCACATTGCTTTATAGCGATGCCAGGTGAATAGATCCCACCTCTGCATGCGGATTGGTTCTGTGTGGCCAGTCGCAGTTCCCACGGTGACGTTTCTGTATTTATTTACTGTAACTACGAGGTGTGTGGCTTGACATGGGCGTGGCTACGTTAATGCGGTTGGAGTTTCACATGGGGGAGTATTAACCCATTCCATATGTATTATAATTCAGGCAGCTGAAGGGTCAATAACCGAACTGGAGTCTTTTCTCTTTTGAGGGTTGAGAGTTCCAAGGTGAGAATACATCTGGGATTCCCATTATTTCCTCAGGCTGCCTCATTACACATGCTGGAAGGAACAAGGCTCTCTGCCAATCTTAATTGGTTTGGCTCTAATAACGGGCCATGTTCTGGTGGTTATGTACTTTACCATCATAAGAGCTCATCTCTAATTAAAGCGCCATGACAGGTTATTAAATTTATTTCAGGTTAGAGTCCCTTATGGGTTATTAATGTGTGTTTGTATCGTCATGAAATCATTAAAGTTACAAATTAAACGTACGAAAACACAGAAGTTGTATAAGAGAAAATGATACATTTCCTGCATGTGAATTTCCCCCAGTATAAATAAAGTTTATCTAATTTACCCTACTAAATTATACGTGTAAGTAGGACCACTGTAAGGGTTCCATTCACAGAAGGCATTCTGAGCACCACTGTTGTCCTGAGCTGTTATTTTTTGCACTTGTGGCTTTTCATGTTACCTTCCACAACTACTGGTCATTTTCCGTTCGCCTCACTCATTAACAAAGTATTTGACCACATAAACACCATTGACTGGATGTTTGTTCATCATATGATTCTCTGTGAACTGTAGGCATGAAAATCCCAGGCCGGTGTATGTTTCTGCATGGCAGCAATAATCAGGCGGCGTTCAAATTTGCTTAGATCCGGTGTCGTAGCTGTTCTGATGCTTAATCGAAGTGCATCTTCTGACCCAGTCTGTGTGTGGTATGTGTCCAGTTACAACCACATGGCTATTTGGAGGAGAAGACTGTGCACATTTATAAAGCAGGTGTGCCTATTAAACTGGCCACTGGGGGAGTACATGCACTCTCATTCTCACATGACAGTGGGTAGAGGCTGACTGGTTTTTTTTTTGTGTGTCGAAGCATTCACCTCACTGATAATTTGAGATGAAATGATGACGTGACCCCTCCAAGGTATTTTAACATCCCGCTTTGTCATTATGCTCTTTTCTTTAATGAAACGCTCTCTTCTGAAACATGAAAGGCATTTCTGCCGTGAGCTGAGCAAATAATTGATTGAAAATGTCCTTGAGGAAGTGTGATCAACACACTCCCTGCTTACCAATTACTGCAGCCCGGTGAGCAGAAATTCTGAGCGGACAGCATCGTCTCTGCTGCTCAGTTTTAAGCATCTCTTCAGATTCCCGATCAACAGCGCAAATACTAAGTTCACGTTGTTTTTTTTTTACTATTTTATAATTGATCTCCTGTTGCATCTTTATTCACCATCTGCGTTGTTAGCACCCACAGGATGCCAGAGGATATGGACAATTGCACACTAACGTGACATAAAAATGCCTGACTGTCAGACGGTATTGATTTTTGGTCTTAGCTTAATCTAAATTTTCGCCCAGTGGCTCATCCTACAGGACCATGATGGCCGAGCTATCCAGTGTCATTTGGAATGAGTGCGGGAATCGCCCGGCTTTGAAATGAAAACGAAATGCAGGAAAAGCGAATCTTTCCTGTTTTATTGGAAGGATGGGCATTGGGGTAAAGTTACTGTGGGCTTCATCCAAGATGCGGGCAAAGCCATCGTAAGATCTCTGCAGGGTCAAAGAGGTCACTGCAGTTTGTGGGCTCCCTGGAACGATCGTTACATTATTTCTCTGATGGATTGACAGAAATATACTTTGAAATGCTTAGAAATGGTTTTCCATGGAGCTCACTGCAATGGGTATGCAAAATTGTGCCTTCAAATATATATAGGCTTTATTTTCAATAAGTAATGTTTTTAATTTTTGACAGCTTACCTTGAAATAGCTTCATAAATGAATAAAAATAATATTGTTAAGTTTTAAAAAGAAGGGAATAAGTTCATTTAATTAAGATGCAAATTGTCACGACGAGACATTGAAAGGAGGGGAGAGCAGGCATAGGGAGGACATAAAGGGTTTTATTAACAAAACCAAAACAGGACAAAATAAAGTAGACTGCAAGGAGTCAAAGAGGAAGGTTGGCACAGGGCAAGGATGGGAGACCACGCAGGGCCGGACAGTAAGACGTTAATGACAGGACTGGGGAGTACAGGACTGGGAAACACTTCTATACAGGGCTGATGAGGGAGCAAAACGAGAGGCAACTGGAGTGATTAACATGAGGGCAGCAACATGAGGTAAGACAAACAAGCGACAGGTGTGGCTCATTAAGGCCACACTAGGGAGAGAATGAGAGGGGCAGGAAGGCAGGGCATGACACCGAATTATTGCTAACTCGGATAATTGATTATCCACTTATTTTTACTCTTTCATATAGCTAGATGCTGATTTTTAAACTCTAGAAATCTGTTGCCCTTACAAACATTACAATACATAGGCAGAGGATGCAAGAATGAAACAATCTGATGAATAAGGTTAAAATGAATTATTTTACAATACGATGGGTGTGTTTAAGCACCTGTCTCCTACTGAATGGCTTTCTCATCAAAAATGGGTTAAAAAATGTGAAAAATAACCAGTCGGTGCTGGGGGCCCGATATCATAAGTTTCGCAGGGGCCCATAATCTCTAGCAGGACCCCTGTTACTTTACACGCTGGACTTTATTTATCTTAAATAGATGAATAAACCGTCTTCAATAGTACAGCTCTCTAGTTTATTACTCCTACTGTCCTCCACAAATAAAGAGTAGTTTGAGGTTAACCTTACCTTAGGATATTGGATTTTAGACAATGATCTGTATGTCATTATAGTTACTGGTTAGATAATGTCACTTGGGATGAGGACTCACAATTTCGTTATGGTGGAGTCTTCTTTGCTTTAGGGAACTTCTTAAAATGTCCCTTTATAACCCCAGTATCTCTCCCAGGGATGCCTCGCACGTTGCATTTCAAGGTGACTACACAATTTTCCTGTACTGAAGTGCAAAGTGATATTTACCCAGTGTCTTATGACAACTTGGCTGCCTGCGTCCACTATACTTTAACGTCATTTATTAATTCCCATATAGCGAAATCTGTCGACTCAAGGTCGCTAAACAGGGACTGGGGAGTCGCTTGCCCCCCCCCCCGACTGAAACATTGCCTTGCATTTAAAGTGAAGTGGATCATTTTAAAGGAGATGCAAAAGTGTAATCAAGTACTTTGAAAGCGGAGTAAGGGGTGATGTCATGATGACTGAGCCTGTGAGAGTATATGGAAATTACTGTTTGTACATGTAAATGTGTCAAACCATTTCTGAGTCCTAATTATTTTCTAGAATCAAATGTGTTAATCCAGAATCTTTGCTGAGTCCTGGCTGAGACTTCTAGACTAAAATGATCCTCTTTCAGAAACTGAACATACATTTATGTGCCTATTCATCGTATAACCGTCCATCTTTCTCACTGTTTATGCAGTAGAGACTTTTGGGGGGGTCTTGTGCCAGGAAGCACAGGGCACCATGCCAGACCACCACAGGGCACACACACAATTGCACACGACAGCCAATTTAGAGGTATCACTTAGCAGGACCACCTCACTTTGGACGGCAGATGGAGCCTGGAGTACTGAGCGGAGACCCACTGAATCATGGGAAGAATATGCGATCTCCTCACAAACTCAGGGCAGGATCCAAATCGCCCATTTCCCGGCAGTGTGATGCAACATCACTACCTGGATCTTGGTATATTTTATCTGAAATTTTAGTCATGAAAATGGCTTGTGCATGTGCAAGAGCCGTGATACTGACTGATTTTGAAGAGTCATCAAAACAAAAAGGTGTAACTTTTCAGGCAAGGTGACTGGACAGCCTGATCAAAGACCCGATTCCCATCACTGACGGCACCATCTCTTTCCATGACTTTGGGGGCTGACATCCCCATCACCGCAGAGCCGGGTAACACAGCGGCAAGCCCCATTTTGCATGCAGACAATTCCGGCAGGCACGGGAATCCTCAATTTTCCTATTGGTGTATCCATTTGCCATTATCTCCTCGACAGCCTATATTATTTGCCATGCAGGTGGGGGGGGGGGGGCAGCAACGCTGTGTGTGTTACTGTTGTCCCTCGATTACCGTGCATCAAAGCGCCTAAGAGCAGGCAGTCCGTCACAGCCCACATATTGTAATTCACTAAATGATATCCTTTCATCGCGGTTTAAATAGGACCTTCAACCTACCAATTTAAACATGAAGTCCATGTACTTGAGATGAAATGAACGATCATTTTAAGGACTCCGCGCTTTATTATTATGATGCAAATTAGTGCCTTTTTTCCCTTTCGTTTTAATTCCTTGTGAATTTTGCAGATTCACTTTTGGAAAAGCACAGATGCCGGTTCCCGCTGCTTTATTACTCTAAATCCAAAAGGTCCAGAAATAACCTCGAAACTCATTAAAAATGAACATGCTGATCGCTCTGAAGCTGACTGGCTTCAAAGACCCACCATCAGGGAGCCGTGGAGAACGGGCCCAATTCCTCCATGTCCACCGTGTTCTGTCTCTTTAGCAAAGAAGTCAGGTCATTTCCTCCATGGCTAGGGTGGCGTTCACCTGGGCTACTGGGGCATCTGCATTGTGGCCACCGCTCTGTTCCTGTCCCCATCCCTGGCCCGTGTCTGGAGAAACTCCGTCTGTTCGGAGGCGAATGTCACTGCGAAGGCGCGGAGGTGACCGGACCAACAGGCGACTCTTTCTGCATCCAAAAACGAGGAGGTGCTGAGGCGTACCCCTCACCGCTCCGCTCCTGCCGTTGAGTCATACTTTCGCACCGAGTGCCAAGAACCCTCACAGGTAGACCTCCGATATTGTCCTGGAGGCCGTGGGTGATTCTGCCCTGAGTGACGACCTGCCGCTCTTCAGCTTGAAGCTCACGTATCGCCACCCAGGTCCCCTACGCTTCGAGATCCAGCAGATGTTGTATAAGCGCAATGCTGACCGTGCTCAGAAAAGATATTTGCAACCAATACTAGTTTACAACTAATGTACAAACCGTGAACCACCAGGAACTTAAATATCAATGCCTCCATGAAAAATTACCTTTCACACTATTGAGCAAATAATGTACATCCATCCATCCTTCCATCCATCCATGCACCACTCCATCCTTTTTTTTTTATACCCGTTTGTCCTGTGCAGGGTCACGGGGGTCCGGAGCATATCCCAGAAGCCACAGGTTCAAGACGGGGAATAACCCAGGATGAAGGGCCATCCCATTGCACAATATAAATCACAATTGCAAGAAAATAAATATTAGATTTGACTTGCATGCCAGATTTTAAAACTTATGAGACTAATTCTGTGTATGGTTTATTAGAACTATTTATTAACCAGTATGTATGTATGTCAAGTAATGAGAATATGTTTATTTTTGTAAATAGCATAGGAGTCCATTCTATAACATGGACGTTTTGCTGAAGACGAACCAGCAGAAGCGAATTGATCGAAAAATGACCCCTTGAGGCAGGACAACAAGGCCGTCCTGTGGCTTTCTGCTTAATCCGCGTACAGCCAGGAAGAATTACACTGAGAGAGTGAGGAGAGAGAGTGCGCTACTCGGCCTCCGTCCCCATGGCGTCTCCCAGGACAGTTGGTACCCGTGTGGTCGAGAGCCACCGCCGGATGACAGTGTCGTCATTGGGTTCTGTTCCATGGGCCCAAATTGAATAATCGTGCAGCTAAACAAGGCAATCATCTGTTAGACATCTGCTACAGAATAACGGCATGGCCATTTACGGCGTTTGTGTATTCTCAGGAGAGAGAACCCCTTTCCTCCACTAAACACAAGCTAAAAATGTGGAAAAAATAAATAAAGACACTCTGACAATAACAGCCGAATGCGTTAAGTGGCTCTATCTTGGACAGAAATCTATTTCGTAGACGTGACATTCAAGGAAACCTTGAAACCGCTCTGTGCTACAATGTGTTACATTGTGTAACTCTGCCAATTGATCTTGCCTGTTGATTTAAAAAAAGCTTTTCGAGTAGAACCAAATAATGATGTTTTTTTCTTTCATTCATTGCTCTTATTTAAAAATCCTCATGTCTGATGTTCACCATTTTGTTCCTCTAAATCCTTTTGTTTGAAGGAATCTGTTGCACCTTCAAATCTCTCTTATACTTTTTCTTAGAATCCCATTCTGCTACACTAAAGCTACTCGAAACCTGAGCCAACATCAACTTATCAACTATTTCGCACTGATGGTGCTCGGTAAAGCGGGCGGGGGTGCGGGTGAAGTCAGAAACGTAAGAGTATCCTTTCTTGTCTTGTTGTAACTGCTGTAGTCGTGATATTGATTTTAAGGCACTTGCCAGAGTGATTAGAGGTGTTTTGATGATTGAGAAGACAGGTGTAGCCAAAGTTCAAGGCCAGTTGCCGTGTTGAGTCAATGTAATCTCTTTGCATTGATCCAGGCTGTGTGGAAGGTTGCCACATCAAAAAAGTAAAGTGTTCCCTGGCTCTGTGGGATAGTCTACCTAGTATCATTATAAGACTTGCAGGAACATTAAGATCCAGCTCCAAACCCATGCAGAACCTCTCAGTACCATCTCTACGAATCCAGCTCACGTAAGCCATGTTCTCTTAATAGCATCAAAATCACCCCGAAGTAATGTACAGACATGTAGCTAACGGTCTTTAGGAAGAGGGAAAAAAAAACAAACGATAACGACAAAAGGTACAAAATCCAAAGTTGATGAAACTTTAATGATGTGAGCAGTATTTGTTGTTAATATATGTGATTGGGTATAATCAATACCATTAAATCCTTCCTTAGATGGATACAAAGCATGATCTGGCAACCAGATCTGTATGGATGCTTTATACATGATGATTATGGAAATTGACATGTTACTGTGACTGTCTGGCTGTGACTGTTTTAATGCTTTTGGGGGTTTAAATGGTTAATCGATGTGAAAAACGGGAGGCTTGGTAAGTAATCTGTTCTCTTCCAAACCTCTTTTTTTTCCAGCAAGAATCATTTCTCTGTAGCATTTCCTTCTAAAATAGCCTCTGACTAAGTAGATCATTGAATATTTCAGCAGAAACAGACATCATGACGTGTAGGGATCATATTTTTCGTGTCGTGATGTTCTAGGATGTGAAATGATAGGCGATGCTAAGGGAGTCAAACAACTCTATATTTAGAATGATATATCACTATCTACAGTTAAAAAGTTTTCTGTGCTGGTAGAGTCAAGTTCTTCTTTTCGCTGAATTAGGAATGTCACATACGATGTGGTGCAGTGATTCTGTTCGACGCAACACAAATGTCTTTCTGCTGCTTCGTCTTCAAGTTTGAATTCTTTGACACATGCGCTGGTGCGTACATGCACAGAATTGATAGAATCGCCGTATGTTGCTTCACTGATCGCGACGGGTCTGTGGGTGTTGCTCAGGGCCGAGTTTGTACTTTCTGAGGTGTCACTTGAAAAGTCAATTCACAAAGCCACCCCCCCCCCCGCCAGATCTTTCAAAAAAGAAATAAATAGTTAGCGAATATGCCAGGGTTGGCCAATCTTATCCGCAAAGGGCCGGTGTGTATGCAGGTCTTTGGGATAACCTTTAGGTCAGCTGCTCAAACCCCGGTGTGAGGACTCTTCAGCCAATCAGCCCTCGAATTAGTAATCTAATTAGGGAACTGCAGCGAAAACCAGCACACACAGTGGCCCACCCCTGGAACACAGTCAGAAGATTGTATCTAGCTAGCTGATTAACAGCACATACTGCTTCAGTAAGCACTTAAATCAGTGTTTCTCATTCTGGTCCTCAGGGGCCCTTAGTTGGTCCATGTTTTTGCTCCCTCCCAGCTCCGTGCCAAACAGTCCACATTTTATACTGGGAGCTGGGAGGGAGCAAAAACGTGGACTGTCTGGGGGTCGCCAAGGATCCGTTTGAGAAACACTGTACTCACTGTCTGCAATTATTGGATATTTAGTGTTGTGACTGTTTGTGGCCAACAGGGGGCTCCCAAACTGTGAATGGCCCACATAAATGCATTGTTTGAGTGATGATGACCAGTGACCACCACTGCTGGTAGCACAATAAGTAAACAAGTAAGTACATAAGAAACTTTTTTTTTTCAGCGCCTTTCGCAGACAAAGCAGTCACAAAGCGCTGTACAAAACTGAAATGCAGAAAAAACAGAAAACGTATAATTCTTAAAAAAAAAAAAAGCCAACGCATAACAAAACACGATTTCACGGGATTGGCTCACATTTTACCAAAAGCCTGAGAAAAATAATGTTAGTTTTAAGCTGCCCTTTACAACCTTCAACAGAATCTGCAAGACGCAACGATGGAGTTCCATAACCTTAGGGCGTAAACTTGGGGAGGCGACCTGAAATGCCCGATCACCACGTGTTTTAAGTCGTCTTCGTGGAAGAACAAGTCCTTTGATCAAGGACTCGTTGTTCATAACGGACCTGTAGCAGGTCCGTTATGTATTGCGGGACCTGACTATGTAAGGCTCTGAATGTAAGGACAAATATCTTGAACCTGATTCTGAACTGGACTGGAAGCCAATGAAGAGAATATAAAATAGGTGTAAAATGAGACATAGCCTGACAGCTCCAGGCTTGTGGGTTTTTATCCTATGCGATATATATCTATGCCCCCTCCCAAAATAAGCGGTTAGTTCAACTAGTGACTCAAAATTTCCCATAGTATGTAACTATGTGTGAGTTTCCAATTCTTGTCCGAAGTGTCTCTGGCCTGTCAGGACCTAATGACGGACATGTGCTATTGAAGATGGATGGATGAACAAGATATATGACCTTTTACACACATACGATTCTGTCAGGACATCTAATGGTTCATTTTAGGTGTTGAACTTTGCCTATAAAAGGAAATATGTCCCCTCTGAATATACAGATTCTGGAGATGAGGTTGATGATGAGACAGGACGCAGTGCTTAACGTTCTGCTATACTCTGCTGCTACATAAAGATAAGCCCACTGAGTGATGCCACCTTAACGAGACGGTTAGCGGTAACTTTCAGCACTGTTGAGTTTCTTTTTCCCTTGTAAAATTAACATAGGCCAGATGGATATTTACAAGACGGCGCGGTTTTCCTCTCCCTTTCCCTCTTAGAACTGCGGTAGCTGCCCTCGAGTTTGGTTGATGCCTCACTTCAGTACCTATTAATCAGAACATCGCGACGGCCCGACGGACCGGAGAGAAACCGCTGGCGTTTATTCATGCACGTCAGAAGTCCCGTTCCCCACGTCCACTGCCCCCAAGGGGGAACAGTAAAGCAACACACCAAAAAAAATAAATAGAGAGACCAGTGCTCCGCCAGGGGAGACTATAGGAATGTCAGGAGCCAGAGGGTGCTACTCTGCATATATTAAAGCATGTCTTTGACGGGGAAGCGTGACACACCATCGGAGCAGATCGGCACGGGAAACGAAGCGCTACACTGGCTTTTCATTAAAATGTGCCACCACACCCCCGAGCGTCACCGCGGTAACCATATGGGCGCCATGCTGCGTCTCATTATACGGCATGAATCAAATTAATTTTCAAAAAAGTAAACCCAGAAGCCTTCTGCACTGGCATATTGATAATCAGATCACAATCTTGTGGTCAGAGAAGAAAAGGCTGGTTGGCTGGTCTGTTGTTGTTCTTTTTAAAAAAAAATATTATTATGTTTTTTTATGTTGTTCCAGGTGTTGAAGCTGAAAGTTGCCTTGTGACTCGGAGCGAACTCAGTGAAGACCTTTTTGGGGGAAAGATGAAGGATCCAGTGGGGGGGGGGGTCAGAAATGGTCGTGCCCGAAGGCGAGAAAAGACACCATATCGGCCCCTCGTGTGAGATGGACACTGGGGCCCGGGCGGGGCCAAAGTGGTTATGAAAACAGGACTGGCTGGTACAGGACTGGGAAGGATGAGAGGGGAGAGGAAAAGAGAGAAGAGGAGGAGAAATGAGATGAGAGAGAAAAGCAGAGATGGGAGGATTGGAGAGGAGAGGATTTGGAGAGGAAAACAAAAAAGAGAAGAGATGAGAAGTGGGGATTAGAGAAGACAGGATTGGAGCGGAAAAGAAATCAGTTGGGGAGGGGAAAAGAGAGGAGATGAGAGAAATGCAGAGGAGAGAGAATTCGAGGGAAGAGGAAAATGAGAGGAGGAGAGGATGAGAGGAGAGCAGAGAAGATAGGATTGGAGAGGAATTGGGGAGAGGGAAACTCAAAAGAGGAGAAGAAAAGGAATGAGAGGAGAAGAGTGCAGGGAAGACAGGATTGTAGAGTATAGCAAATCTGAATAGAGGAGGGGGAATCAGAAAGGAGGAAGGTTAACAGAGGAGAGAAGACATGACTGGAAAGCAAACAAGAGGAGGGCAGAGGATAGGATTTGAGACGAGAAGAGAAAAAAGCAGAAACGAGGAGAGTAAGGGGAGAAACGGCGAGGAGGGACTGACAGCGTCTCTGACTGAGTTTGCCTTCAGGGTCTATCCAGGAGGCAAACACCAAGCCTTCCTGTACAGCACTGCCACTCAAAAGGTGAGCAGCACACGAGAGGACAGGAACAAACACAGAAACGAGGAGTGTGAACGCTGCTCCCTCACAGGGCTGCTCCCTCACATAGCTGCTCTCTCGCATCGCTACTTCCTCACATGGTCACTCCCTCGGACAGCTGCTCCCTCACACATCTTCTATGGTTACTATCTCATGCAGGTTCTCCCTCACACGGCTACTCCTTTGCAGCGCTGCTCCCTAACACGGTCGCTCCCACGCACGGCTGCTCTCTCAAACCGTTACTTCCACACATGGCTACTCCCTCGCAGTGCTGCTCCCTCACACGGCTGCTCCCTTGCATTGCTACTCCCTCACATGGCTGCTCTCTCATACAGATACTCCCGCACATGGTTACTCTCTCGCAGCGCTGCTCCCTCACACGGCCGCTCCCAAACATGCCTCCTCCCCACAGCTCCTGACATGCCCTCCTGCTTAATGTAGAAATCCTGTGACAAGCTGCTTTTTTGTCACTATGCATGTAACCCGTGGCCATCTTTGCTTGGTTTAGATTAACTCCCTCTTCTCTAGTCTGAGCAGTGAGTGCATGCCCAAAAGCTACTCCTATTCTAAATTACCTTATTAAATATAAGAATATGATTGCGGAGGTCACAGCCGAATAAAGGTGTCAGACTGGAACTGAAGCATCTTCTCCAGGAACGATTCTAGGGTTTGATGCTTACGGGGAGCCAATGAATACATGAGGTGTTTGTTAATACCCTGATGGATACATAGAACAAGTGATTATGCTCTACCAATAGGAAGCTACTGTGTCATATTACGCAGGTGGTCTAGCACCACCTATGGTCAAGGCAATAAAAGCACATGATTGGTTTTAATTTTTGAAAGACAGACGTATTAATTTTTGATGTCACTGAGCTGTGCCGTCCACTTATAAATAAAAAATAAATAATGAATAAAAATTTTTATATATATATATATATATATATAATCAGTATACAAAAAATATATAATTCAAAAATAAATAAATAAAAACTCCGGGCTGACACCCTAGGTGGCCTATGCGTACGTCCAAACTCCAAATTAATAGAGCAAGAAATAATTTACACAAATATCTCAATGTGACCAATATCATTACAGGACACAACTCCCACTGAATTAAACATTTTTGTCATTAAATGTTTATGGAAATCCAGATAAAATAAAAACCCTATTCGTGACTTTATCATGTATATATTACACAACTGATAAAGGCACGAATACGATTTTTGTGTGTGTGTTTATATATAAATTTAATATATATGCAATTTATGTTATATATAATAAATTGCATTCATTAATGCAGACAAATGTATGGGTCTATTGCATATATATATATATATATATTTTCTGCAATAAGGGTTATTTTTAACTTGATTATACAGAACAAACCCAGTGGTCAGTAGGAAAAGCTTCGCTTTCCTGCTGTTTTCTAAAGGGACAGAAAACCTATTTGCTGGCTGTCAAGTGCCGACGGCAGTCAATCAAGGTGACGTCCGCGACAGAAATTACAATCCAGCTAATTGGAAGGAGGAAATTGAGGGCCGGGCGGTAAACGATAAGCACCGAACACGTCGCCATTCGGGCGGAGGGTTAATCAGCATCTCCTGAATGGAAAGTACGAGTGGCTGAGGGAAGCTCAAGAGCACATTTGGACAAAGCGGATCTGAGTGCATCTAGAGCTTCTTCTTCGCATGTAGATTTTCATTAAAAAAGCAGAAATGGATCTTTGTTACTTTGCTATACCTGCATTTTGATTGGTTGACTTCTCCAAGGCTGAATTTTTAAGTTGAAATCATCTCCTGAGCAGGATACAAAGTTGAAACTGAAGAAATAAAATTCCAACCGGATATAACTGGCTTGGGCCCTTTTTGGTTTTCTTTTTCTGTCGAGGTTGGTGTTGTAATGACCTCATCTTTGCCTGCTCTGTTTATCCCTCACCTATAAATCTGCGGTCCACTGCCAGGATCCCACGTAGCGAGGGTCTGCTTGCCATCACCACTAAAGGTGATCTCCCAATCTGTTCAACCGTATAATAGTTTAAAAAGACTTCATCCGTGAGGTTGATCTTACATAAGTGTGTCAGTGTGCACAGTGATGGTGAACCTTTCGGAGAATTCGCATCAATTCAAATGCTTCAAGCCTGAGATGCTTCTGTCCATCCGGCCAATGAAGGACATTCGTCTGAACGCAGTCTGCATTTCCCACGAATCTGAGTGGCCCCAGTTATTAGCAAATATGTCCTGTGAAGGATTATTTTAGGGTGATTGGATTAGGGGTTGCGCTGCACTTGCGCCATGCGATGCCGCACCTGAGGCCATCCTTCGAGGTTTCGCTTCAATGTCGCAGCGGACAAGCAAACACAAAAGGGGGAGGGGTAGGGGGAAGGGACAGAGGCTGTCAAGAGAAGCTCTTACAGTATTTCCCCTTTTTTATCCATCAAGTCGTCATGCCTTTAACTTGTACGCACCTGATGGACCTGTTTGGCTAGAGGCAATTTCCTTTATCTATCTATCTATCTATCTATCTATGTGTGCCTGTCTGTCTATTCATCCATCTGTCCATCCTTCTGTGTGTCTGTCAAAAATTTTCCCTCTTCGAAGATGTTTTAATGTGCCAAAGTGTATTTTGCGCAATATACTTGCATTAGAGGTGTGGGTTATACATCCATTCACAGTGTGGTCAAGTACAGCTTAAGATTTTCTCTAGGGAGGTGGCAATAAGGGTGAGATCTGCTGTGACTGTTTGATTTCATTACACGGTTCATCTAGTCCAGTTACAGGACAGATGATGAAGGGGAGGACGGTGAATATACATTTCTGGGTTCACGCTAAGTCGCAGCTGCGTCACCTCACCTTGTCCGTGTCAGCTATCTAGGGCACTCCGCCGACCCCCCTCCCCCCCCGGAGGAAAGGGCAGAGATGAATAAATAAATAAACAAACAATTTGCCTGCCTGGCCCGATAGAATCACTCCCCATGCATACAAATGGGCGGCAGTTAGTGGCATGTGCCTTCGATAAGTTCAGGGACGCTCTTCCAAACGTCTCTCAGACCATCTGATTTGGCTTTTTCAGCATTTTCATTGGTAATACTTGAAACCAATAACACCAACACAACACAAGCATACTGACTTTAGAACCAAAGCAGTTTGTTAAAATGGATTTATCGGCTAAAAAAAACACTCGTGGCCATGTGCATCCCACGCTTTCTCAAAGGTGGTTGATTCTCCCTCACAAACAGGGGTGATTTTAGGATTTTTTTAGGTGGAAGCATAATCCATACATAGGGGCCAACTTTTGCCTTAGCCAATGACATGTTTTGAATTGGCGAGTGACAGGGGAGGGGGCCAATCAGCTTTTAGTTGGGGCTGGTGCCCCTGTGGCCCTGCCACTATGTAGGTCCCTCCTCACACAAGAGAGCTATCAAAAGGGCCCACACAGGTTTTGACATCTACTACACCCAGAGGGGTGACAGTGTGGTCTTAATGCTTTGTGTTGCTTGGGGCAATCAGAGTTCCAGAGGGTTCTCCTGTCCAGGTTGGGAGGAAGAAGTCACTTTTACTGTCATTTTATTAATCTTGATTTTTCTGAACCGTTAATGTAACTTTAGTTTCAGTTCTTCCTGGTGGGTAAAATACAACGCAGGTGGTATGTAGCTTAAGACTGGCTACAATAAAACTGTATTTTAGTAGGACTATAATAAAATGGGCAATTTAACAGTAAAATTTATTGCCCTGTGATGGCTTGGCGTCTTTCCTGGTATAGACTACGGGCATATTTAATCCAGTACTCACGCATAGGAGACCACTGTAGTCTGAGACTCAGACAGTATCGTTACTCTCCATGGCGGCCGAGATAGCGGGAGTTTGCGGTTAAGGACAGCGAATTGTTCGCTGGAGGGGGCCGCTTCTCAGAAATCCCAGAAGATGCACGGTGATTCCCTGGAGGTGACCTGGATTCCCCAGTATAATATCCTTAAGTGGGTGAAGCTGACATTATAGATAAAACTGAAAAAAAAGAATAGAATTATTATCTCGCTGCTGTACCCCAGATAGAAAGCAGTGCATCAGTGAAGGATCGGTGCACGTTAAAGGCCGGCGTTTCCCTAAATATGTACAAGATTGCATCTGTAGCGGCATAGATCGCAGAGGACTATCCCCTTGACCAAATCCCCAGAGCATCGCCGATGCTGAGCCCTTGAAAATGGTCATTTAACTCGGACCTGCTCGATAATAAAAAGGTACAGCTTGTAGAAGATGCGGAGATGGTCCGACCTACAGTAATGCGGATCGTGTGATCACTCTACGACTGCCTTTCTGTTATCTTAAAGTGATCTGATCCATTAAAGCATGTTTGACTCTAATATTTTTGAAGTAGATTCTAAAAAGGAATTTTTATAAACTGTGTTATAAAAGCTTCTTGGAACATGACACCAAAAGTCATTATGGCACAAACAGCAGATGAAAAGGTTATTCGGTCAAAAGCTTTGGAATTTAATAACCACACGGGTTTTTGCTTGCATATTCCAGCTCTACATCCCAGAGGCCTTCCAGATTGCTAATCCATTTCCCGCCACACATGGTGTATAGTATGTCTTCATCTGCATTCCAGAGGGACACTCTGCGGCTCTAACACGAAAATCACTTAAACACCAGGAGGGAGGCATCCTTCTTGGCGTGAAATTCCTGGGGAATGATTGAAATTGTCACTACAGTGTCACCTAACAGACATGATCAGAATTTGCTTCGAGGGGGCCAGCCATTTTGAAACCGCACTACGAGATACAGCTGAACATTCTTTTCATCATGATGCCCTAGAGTCCAACAGCAGTCACCCTTTTGGAGTTTCTGTAAAGGGGCCAGCGGCTTAACCATAGCCTAACCAGGCCAGGTAGCAGAAGGGGGAGAGTCTTGCTCGCATGTCCGTAGCGTTACACCTCGTAGTCTGATAACAGCAGTCCTCCTTCCAGTCACTCCCCTGGAAGCTCCAGAGACCAGTCGGGGACCTGCTCCTGGTGGTGGGGAGATGATGACGGCATCCATTAATCTGATTTAGATCAACAGTTTTGGCAGTTTTTAATTCCAACCCCCCCACCTGTGTTCCAGCTGCTGCTCGCAGCCGTGTGAACAGCGAGTGCCGGGGGCCTGTTCAAACCAAATTTGTGGGTATTAGATAAAACTGAGGATGAGCAAACAGACAAGCGAGTGGCCATCGGCTTGCAGTATCCACGGTGAGAATGGGCGCCTTTGCCATTCCCCGAAAAAAATTACGATTTATCACTACAGAATTTCATTGAGCATCAGCACCTTAACAAAATTAATATTAAAGTAATAGCTTGATGGCAAATTGAGAAACTGACAAAGTTCATAAAATCTGGAAATGTTTGTTCAGCTGTGATGCACAGACATCCCATCCAGGGTGTCCCCTGCCTCATGCCCAGTGCGTTCTGGGATAGACCCAGGCTCACCATGATAATGAACTGGATAAGCGGTTATGGAAGATGGATGGACAGTTGGATGGGCGTTTATTCAGTCTTCCGGACACTTCAGTAGAGATGAATGACTCTTCGCAGCCCATCGATTCGTAGTTGTTTCTCCGGGGCTTGGTGCAAAGTGAGCCACCATGTTAGAAACGGCTGACGAGGACTGTTCCTGCATGGCTGGTACCCCATGACCTCACAGTGCCTATGAGAGACAGCGACATCTTCCAGACATCTTTTTTATTTTAGTATCCGCTTAGGCAGGCAGCACAGCTCACAGTATTAGGTGCTCTATTTATAATCCCCGTCTTCAGAATATGCTTAAATCACAATTGACCAAGTTTGATTATATAAGAGCGTTTAGAGTGGCCTCCCATGTGGGGTTTACCCCAGCCTTACACCTACTAGGACCAGGCTCACCTGAAGACTGACCAGTGAGTGACTGATGGATGGATGGGTGCTTGGAAGGAAGGATGGATGGATGGATGGATGGATGTTTTGAGAAATTTACCTCCTATCCTCCTTTTGGTTTCTATATTTCATACATACTCAAAGCCTTTAACCTTGTAAAAGCCTTTGGAATCCATTTAATATCTTGGAATGGCTTCATATTCCGCCCTGTGAGACGGAAAACTCGCACACATGCGTGCAGACACACATACCGCAGGCACACACACATGCACACACATGCACGCACACACACACACACACAGGTTTGTAAGGATATCTTTGTGGGGACTCATTTCTATGGGAAAAACCCTAATCTGAACATGACGACCTTAACCCATACCCAGCCCTAACCTTAACCATAAGTAACCAAACAAAACACAAGACTTTTAGTTTTTTGATTGCATTCACAGAACTTTGTGGGGTTCCTACAATGTAAAAAAAAACTGTTTTTTATCACATTGTGGGGGACATTTGGTCCACTCAATGTAATATAAACATAATCTGCCCCCCGCCCCACCCCACCCCCACGGCTGGAGCGCGGGGTTCATATCTACGTGGTGCACGCGTGCAGAGGGTTAGGAGCAGAGCGGCGAGCCGGTCGTCGCCACGCTTTGAGCGTCACGCCGCTAAAGAGGGGCATCGCCGGGTGGATTGGCGTGCTTCATCACCCCACTTTAATGCTTGTGGATTAATGTGCCCATGAAGTGATTATGACCTCACAATTGGCCAACTAGGAGCTCATAATAATATTCCCCGAGTCTGTTTGTATTAAGTGTGAGAGCTTTGATGGGCTCCGGTTTAAGAACCATGTAATATGAGGAAAACATTCTAGCAGTGAGCCCGCTAATTCACTCACTCAGGCTACTTAATGCATTAAATGAACCTCGGCTGAACAAATGTGTTTCTTTTCTTTTTATTTTATTATTTTTTTTACCCACATCTCAATTATAGTGCAGGCACCCTGATTTTTCAAAAATTTGTGGGATTTCCACAAGAGTCTTACCAAGAGTGGCTCTGCAAATTGAACTGGATGGTCAGACCAATTTTTTCCCATCACGGCGCACGGAATATACCAAAGCCTCTCTATTGGTTTTTCTTGCATATTGCTTTTTGTTCTATAATTTCTGACATAATACCTTGAATCAATGGCTGCTTTTTTCCCTGACATTTACATGGAAAGAGAAATCCTTGTGTTTCATCCCGTAGAAGATGATGGTGTGTGTCTCGGTAGGCTAGGATGTTGTGGTCCTGACCGGAAGGTCACTGGTTCAAATTGCAGGGTCGACACAGTGGTCTCCCCATCGGGCCCCTAAATGAGGCCCTTAAGCTCAGTTGCTCCAGGGACTGTCTGATCCTACTTTGTAAAAGTACGTCACTTTGGATGAAAGTGTCTGCTGACTAAGTAAAAATGAAACACTGATATGATTCCTTTTAAACAGACACTCCAGTTTAACCATAAGCTTGTCAACTACAGTGTCTGCTTCTGAGAAAAGAGCAAAAATGACTTATTGGCTGAATGGAAAAGTGTATTAAAATTGAAAGCGGACTGAACATGGGAATCCTATACTTTAAACATTTAAATATACCCGAGAAGCTGAATCGGTGCCAGAATAGGATCCTGTGGACAAGCATGGAGCCTCAATCTGTTCTCAAAGACAGAACAGACAGAAGAGACAATTCAGATCTAAAGGGTTTCTCTTCTGGTTGTTGTTTTTTAAAGGTTGCATTTTGTGCTCAGTGACTCCCAAAATAGAGTGGAAAAAATGCACAGCAGGAGGCGCTAGCGACAGACACAGAGGCGGCCTCTTGACACCGAACATAGGAAATGAAGCCAAACGGTTTATTGACGTCTTTTTTTTGTTTGGCGTATCGGTTCACATTCTGGGTTTCTCCTCTCCGCCTCGTCACTTGGCTCGTCCGCTGGACCCTACGGGCCCCTGTCGAGCCTGAGAGCGGTGACTAAACCGAGCGCATTAAACGATTAAGGCGGAACCAGCGGGCGGGAATGATGACACTCGCGAGTGCCCCGCCCCAACTGGTGAGAAGCGGGCGCTGGGGTGCAGGAACATCGGGGGATCGGGACAGGGTGGCAGTGACACACGGATCGCACTGTGCGGTGACTCTCTCTTTCGTGTAGTCAAATGGAAAATGAGAAAAAACGCCTTACATCTCTTACTCATTCATAGCTAAAGTATGAGGGGCTGCACTTCTCAGTAGAGCATAAAACAAAGAAAAACTTTTCATTGTCTTTAAGCATTTAGTTAAAAGGTCTTAATGAAGTATTTTTATTGCTTTCCTAAGTATATAAAGCAGATGGATGCACTAATTAGTGCTAATTTCTTGCATGCAAAAAATGTGTACATGATACACCTGAGAATACGACTACTAAAAAGTCCTGTATAGTTACACAAAAAATAATAAACAATTATGCTGGATAGTTATCAATATATCCAGAGATATAATCAATAAGTCTGCTCAGTTTTAATGCTTAACATTGTATGTCCCTCCTTGACCATATACACAAACACAGAAGAAAATGCTGTATTGACCGTACTCATGACCACCGAAAGCTGTCTCCTGAGAGTGTGACCAATCAGGTTACCTGTCTTCTGGGAGTGTGACCAATCAAATGCCTGTCTCCTGGGAGCATGTCTAATCAAGTGTCTGTCTTCTGGGAGTGTGTCTAATCAGTTGCCTGCCTCCTGGGAGAGTGACCAATCAGTAATCCACCGAATCGCTGTTTTAAAAAGTTCTGAGCAGAAGGCAGTACAACTAAGACTTGAGGTGTACAGTATCTTTAATACTTAAGGATTGTCAGCTATAGTAACAGATCAGTTTAAGGCTAAATTTTCACTGTTGGGGAGCTGGTGATATCTGTGTAGTAGCACTTAACGGCAAGGAGGAGTCCAGTCTTTCTCTATGTACGCCGGGTCTGTAGGAGATACCTAGAGAGAAACGCAAAACGTCCCTCTGCAACACAGGGTGCCTCCCCCTGTGCTTGAAGTTCCCTGTTGCTTCTCTGTTACAGAAACCTCTGCTGTCACAGAGAAGCCCCCCCCCCCCTTTTTTTAACAGCACTCAGTAGCTCTAAGCACGTGATCTCGAAATACAAACCTCAAGCTTTGTGGGAAAACCATGCAAATTCTGCTCTACTTAATGCCTTTGAGTATAGTGACTGGATTATTTGTTTCAACACTGCCCTCAAGTGGAGGGAATTCAGTCAGATATCAAACCAGGCCGGGGAACCAGGCCGTCTTTCAATGACATTTCAGGTGTGCAAAATGATGCAGTGATAGTTTTCGAAGAAAGACTCCTATCTTCAGAGAAAACGGTGACTGAACTGAACGTTACTTTTCCGTGTGTGTCTACATGCTCTTGCCACAAGGCTGTGAAATTACTGATTGACACTTTCACTGGTACTTGACAATACACGTGCTGCCTTATTTATTAAAATATAACAAAAATTAAGATTATGATTGTGTTGAAATACATACATTCATTACGCATTTAACAAGTTTTATAATGTGGAAATGTGTATTGATTCCAGTGTGATTTGCCCAGAGGTCAGCAAAGGGAACAAAGTTTATTGAATCCGATGTCTGATATTCATGTCAAATTGTCTGTACAAACAGTTTGGTAAAACGGGCTGCAGAATAGATCACTAGCGATGGCCGGAGGACATTATTTAATTCTGACACAAGTTAACAAGCAGCTATTTGAATGAATGAATGGATGAATGACTACGATGACTGTAAATGCACATTTTGAATGAAACCACCGTTTCTTAGTTTGTGCATAGGTCAGGTGCAGTGGCATCCTGTTTGTGACGCAGAGTGTTATGAAATATACAGCAGAACCGGGATGCTGGTGTCAGGAAGCATAAGTGAAAGCGACAGGGCTACAACCCCAACTGGCTCTGCTGACATGCGTGCATCTAATTGGGGATTACAGCCCACGCAGGTATTGGGGACCGGGGGGACGAAGGGCGAGTAAATCATTTAGCAGGTGCAGCATGACCCGCTTGGTCTCCGTTCCCCGAAAAACCCGTGGGAAGCCATCAGATGGCGGCACGAACGTCAGCCAACTCTGCCCACAGCATCTTTATCCTGAGCTGTACCACTTTTTTTTTTTCTCAACCACGTTGCTCTTTCTTTTGGAGGGAAAAAAGGATGTTTTATTGTTTCTCTGGTTTTCATCAAGGCCGTGTTGCCATGACAACAAAGTAGAATGTCATGCTGAATTTCACCTTTGCTGTCTCACCTCATATGGCACTCCCTCACCAAGCAAGGGCGGGGTAGGGGGGACTGGGGGGGCTCCTCCGGTGCGGATGCCTTGTGTCTGACCTTGGAAGCTCTTGGGGCCCCACCCAAGGGGGAGGCAGGGGATAGACGCTTCCGTAACTCTGGCCTGTCGGTAAACCCGGACGTCCGGTACTATATATATGTTGACACCCACCTTGTTGATGGAAGGAAGGAAGAGTGTCCTCAGATCCAGCAAACGATATGTCAATACCCTTCATCATCTCAGACATGTGACCCACGATCCCACACAAACACAAGGATGACATGCAAGCTGCACACAGAGTGGGAGGGGATTCTAACCCCCCAACGCTGGAGGTGTAAGGCTACAGCGCCACCTGTTGGGCCGCCCAGTTTTACCATACACTGAAATTTTTAATAGTTTGTCTGGATTCATGTGCACTTATTGTGGTAAAACACATTCACTGAAGATGCACAGAGACAATGTATTCAGAGGGAAGGTTAGATGAAGTCAGAAATGGCAGCATATGGAAAATGGAATAGGAAGTTGGGGTTAAAGGAGAGCTATGGGGCAGAGGTGAGGGGGCAGCTGACATAGGGTCTGCGTTGGGGGGGGCGTCAGTCCCGCAGACAATGCCCTTCCATCACGCTTGCCGGTCGCATCGCTCACGCTGACGGATGCGTTTAAATAAGCTGGATGCTGGCGGCCATCGATCAGATGTGTAGCTGCAATCGGCTCCAACCCCTCGACAAGCCTCCGCCGCTGAATTCCAGCAGGATGTGGCAACTGGTTTGTACACATGGATATTTCAGCAGAAAATCTGTGGTGTTACTGGGATACCATTAAGGGGGGGGTTGACTATGTCAGGTGGATAGCAGGGTTGGCTGGGGGGGGGTATTAAAAGTTGTTGACGTGGGGGAGTGGAGAGTGGCTGGTGATGATTCTATTAAATCACCGAGACCACAAATGATTGTTTAAAATCGGTCTGTCTACGATGGATAGGATGACGATCCGTTTGTAGCCACGCCCCTGACAATAATTCAGCCTGGGCATCTTCCTTTAGGGGGCAGCACTGAGGACCCTTGAGGGAGCTGACTGGCTAGCCTCAGGTTTACAGATCCATCCATCCATCCCAATCACCTGCCATTACCCCTGCCTGAGATTTGCACACAGGCGTTGCTAACAGAGAGGCCGAAATCAGTCATGCTAGCGGCAGGAATCCATATTTCACGTGACTATAATAAGCGTGGAGTTAGTGCGTTCCTGTCCATCTTGATGTGGGGGGGGGGGCACAGGTCACGTTCTAATTCATTAAGTCAGATGGCCCCCATGGATCAGCCACGTCGTGAGCGCTAACGCCAAGCCGGCCCTTCTGACAGGTCATTATGGTACTCCGCACCGTGACGGCCAGACCGGAGGGCCCAGGCCAGCGCAGTCCCTGGCGGAGGGGGGGCAGCTGCGGCAGAATAATAGCCTGATCGCCCTTGCCTCCTTCCCCCCGGCCCGAAAGCCTGGGAAGAATAAGAAGCCTTGCTCCTTGTCCGACGTGTCAGGAGTTTCGCTGATAAAGGACCTGAGCCCTCAGCCAAGTTTACACACCTGCCAGCCTGAATACAAACATCTCCCCGCCGAGTGCACGCGCAGTTCAGGGCCCCCACTGCTTCCTTTTTTCTCTCTTTATTTCTGTCTCTCTGGTAACATTCATGATCTGGCTAGAAATGGCAGGAATTGGAGTCTGCCTGTTCTCCCTGTGACGCGTATGGTTCCAGCGCGCGTGTGTGCATTTGTGGTTACGTATATATTACAATGTGGGGACCAAATAACCCCACAATGTGATGAAAAGTTGTTCTTTTAACACATTTCCAGTACGAACAAGGGGAAGCTCAATTTTATAAAATTCTGTGTCTGCAATCAAAAAAAACTAAAAATGAAGAAACTCTTGTATTTTGTTTGGTTACTTATAGCTATGCTTAGGGCTGGGTAGCGGTTAAGGGTGTCAAAGTTAACATTTTTCCCATAGAAATGAATGAGCGGTCCTCACAAAGATATGAGTACAGGTCTGTGTGTGTCCTCTGCAATAGTATCCCATCCAATGTATTTCCCATAAATTGTTGGCCATAAATTATTTTAATGACAGTAGAAAATGTGTACAAACCATGGGCGTGTGTGATTTGATGTCGTTTTAAATACCGTTTTTACAATTAGATATTATCTTACATATATTCGCTCTCCATTTACGCACCTCAATGCACATTGCAAGTATCGTGCGCTCGTTCCTTCGTGATCGTACATCCATCGGTGGACGCTGGCTCTGCGTGCGGGAGCGGCTGTGACGCAGGCGGGCGCAGATGGAGCGGCGTGCGGCGCCTCCGAAGGGCGGCGGCGGAGCAGCAGCATGAGCGGCCGGCGCGACGCAAGCACTCGTGACGGGTCGATGGAGCGCGTCGGCGTCCTTATTAAAAATTGACTGGGTCCGATGGCGGGTCGCAGTCCGCCAGCCAAAGAAAACGGCGACGCGAAGCAGATATCGATCCGGACTCCTGTTTAAACAGGCGTTTCAAATGGAGCCGTTTATTTATTCACAGCGCAAGCAAAACAAAATTCGACTTTGTGTGCTTCAGACATTTAGTGTAAAACTTTCTTTAATGTGATTTGAATTGATCTTGATGTGCTTCACAAGCCCATTTTAACTCACCTCTTGTATACATCCAAAGATTATTAGTTTGGAGATATTAGTAGTGTTTTCCCAGTGATTACCTCATTTAGAACTGTTTTAAATCATAATACATGATGATCCTTCTGTTCAAGCACCAATGAAGATGAAAATATAGTTTCTAAATGCGAAATGTCAGACACTAGAAATTGGATGTTGGCCTAATTATTTTCCATCTCCTGTGGTGTGGGGGGGTGACTTGGACCTCACCATGGCGATGATCAATCAAGCAGCACAGTGGTTAAGGAGACGGATGCGTAGCAGAGCCTGCCAGCGTGATGACGTGCAGGTATATTACGTATTTTAACATCTTCCCGAGACTGATTTAGTTTTGGACTCTCCTTGGGAAAAAAGTGTGAATCTGCGCATCTGTAGTGGTGATGGATGAAGTCGTGTGATTTAATCCCCTTTGCCATTTTCAGTCAGCAGACTTGACCAGGTAGCTTTCCAGTACTTCACCTCTGTTTCGTTTTCCTCTGAAATGAAAAATAAAGTGAAATATTATGCATACAGTGTAAGAAAAAGGGTAATAGTTCAGCAACACTTGGAATGAATGATTTAATAGGGTCATTTTCAAAAACTTGTGAATTTTCCAGAAAAGAAAAAGTTACAATGAAATACAGTGTTTGATTTCCTCTGTAGAACAATTGACATTATCTTGAGTTTTAGTGTATATTAAAATTACATAATTTTTTGCTCTGATTTAGTGACATTTTGACCAGTTTCCCCAAATAGGTAACCAAAAATCCCATTACTGTAACATTTTTAATATCAGATAATATCAGGTAAAATGTTTTTAAATCTTTCAACTTTTATTGCATGTCACTCACAATAAACAATTTTTATAAAATGCATATTTTTGCTGAATTATAAATGGTAATATAATAAAACCGATTAACTACCACAGAGGTTAATTCCACAGTTGTATAATTTGAGTCTGTCTTCAAACTAACGAGTTCATAAGAAGGACCCGATGTCACGTGCGAAAGTGTGACAAGTGACTGCCCTTTTTCCGTGGTGAGCTTTTGCCTCACACATCCAAGGTCACAAATTTAAATCCAGGATTATCTCCGGGTGCATGATTTTCTTTCCCCCAAGTCTGTGCAGGGCCATTGGCAGGTGTGCCAGCTCGACCCCCCCTCCCCCTTACTCCCCCTACACGCTTCATGTGAGCTGCCTTTAAATTGCCTGTCAGCACCCCGTGAACCCAACATGCTGTCAGGGGTGCCCCTGCCACACAGAGCAGTCTGACCGTCATTGGACATGCGGATGTCAAAGGTTACCGGTTAATGACGGATTGAGAGTTTCCGTTTTTTAAATGCTATGGCAAAGGACAATAGGGGTGTTTCATTCATGGGCCACTGTGGCATAGCATCAGACATTTTTGACATTCCAGACTCTGGAAGATATGATGTCCCCTCCTTCCTCACGTGTGGCTCAAAACCTTGTCATGTGATCCATTTCTGCAGCAGTCCATCATGGGAGTCAAAACCTGGGACTAGGGAGCTTGATTGGGCATCAATAATTTGAACTGCTACTTTTTATATTGATGGGAAAAGAATTGCTAAAGTTTTGTTATTAGTGTAGAATTTTATAGGACCAAACTGGCCAATCAGAATTGAGATGAAAAAAAAACACATTGGCCCCTCCTTCTGGGCGGAGCCTATACTCAGCCCTTAGACCAACCCCATGTCAGTGTTGCCGAGTAATTAATTTTTTTCCTCTGCACTTAAATTTTTGATAGGCCCACTACATTATTTTGATTAAATAATGATTATTATTTTTTTCTGAAGTTGTTGATTTCTGTGTTCTAGCCTAAATTGGGAGACCAGTTTTGGAATAGCAGTGTTTTTTGTTGTTTTTTTTTGGCCCTTTGAACACGTCAGAATCATCTTGCACATCTTCCCTTAATGGAAAGTGGAGCTACACTCCAAGCTTCACGAATGTACTTTCACATTTATTGCCTTTATATAATAATTCATCCATTTCAGTCAGTGTTCATTTATTCATTTTGGTTCTCCTATAATCACTGTTTTACTTGTATATAAAGGTATAGAAGGTTTTTTTCTCCTTGGCGGGGGGGGGCACACAGGTCCCGTGACGGACAGGGCCCCATATGCTTCTTCTTAATTAGGTCTCTGAAAATGAATCTAACAGCTTTCTGCCTTTGATAGGAAAACTCAAGGTCATCTCATAAAAACTGCCTTCATCACTCTTCATAGTTTAATTTTTCTTAATTGCTCTTTATTTAAGGATGACTGCGAAATGAAACTTGAAAGAGGACCGGATCAGGTGATTCTTACAATATTACCATTGTCACGGCGAGAACGCAGTCGGGATTAAATCGATTTAGGCGATTACCTGTTGGCTCATGGCTGGTGACGCTTTGTACCAGATGGCTTACTTACCGAACGGATCGCCCGGCTCGTGTACGAAGATGGGGATTCGTGATTTTCCCCTCCGCAGCATCCAGTCACCAGCAAAAGCTTATTGAAATTTTATGTTTACATGCCTGTCTTTGGGGTGTGAAGATCAGGGGAGAAAATGAACTTTGAAAACTTATATAAAAGTCAACCGCATCATTTTAATTAAACACTGTCCTACCGTTGATGGCGATTTATTAAATTCTCTACTTAATTAAAAGAGAAAAAATGTATTATAACTTCTGTAATTACATGTGGGTGTCATTATACCGACTCTGTAGAGATAGATCCAATAAAAACCCGCTTAGCTTCATTAGGCTTTTGGTATTTAAATTGGATGGGCTATTCTAACCAATTCAGTACGATTTAGAGTTGATGTCTGGCCCATTTAGATTATTGATTACATAGATATTTTAATTCCCTCCCATCAAATGCCGGTATCACTATGAAGATGGTCAGACTTTCTTGAGATCATGAGCTCCACCATACTCATTTTTTCTTCTTAAATCTTGACCACTCAGATGGTCACATTGACAAAGGCCTATTCCTGAAATGTGTGTGTTGAAACCCGTGATGGGTCTATCAGAAAGGCAGGCCGTCCGAGCTCGAATCCAATCTTCATCGTTGTGATTGTATTGAACTGTCTACGAATCAACGGTATCAAGCATACCGCTGTTTTCAGACTTTTTCATCTATGTACTTAACTCTCGATGAAATTAGAAAGCATTTTAGGCCGTATCGGATTCTGGCGCTGTAGATGTGGCGACCAGTGTATCCAGTAGGACTCGTGTGTTACTGTAGCTATTCAAAGTGTGGCAGATGCCAGTCCATCACGCACGCAGCTACTTGTATGTATGCACTGTAAGATACCGATCTCCCAGACCTGCATGTGTTCAGAAGGCAGCTCGAATCCCATGGAAAGTCCACTCAGATATAGGGGAGAACATGATAACTCCACGCTGGATATGTTTTTATACATATTTGAAGAGTCTCCTGGTCTGTGCCAAACCTATCTGTCTGGAAGATTCCACCCCGCAGCCAGGATCTGCTTCGGTTCTGGGCTGTCTTTCATGCCCGTGACCCTGATCACGTGTCGTCTCACGGGGGGGAGAAGAATCGAGAGAGTGGGGAAGGGGGGGAGCTGACAAGAAGCAGAGCCTGCATGCTGGCGAAGGGGGCAGCGGAGGACGCCGGCGAGACGGACCCGGGAAACCGGTGGACGTCTGCTTGACACAGCTGAGCGTGGAGATCCAGCCCATGCCCCGAAACCCCAGCTGAGTTACAGGGCAGCTTCACACATCCAGAAACTTCTGCGGTCGCATATTTCTGCAGGATCAGCGGCAGAGGAGGTGTGGGAGAGAAAAAAAAAAAAGTTCACTTCTGGCATGGTGACGGCAGAACCAGTATTAGAATAAATGATCTCGCTGCGAGTCGGCACTTTAATCAGGAATGTCATTCACTCTGGCTCCCTCGTAAAACATGGCGGATGTGGTCGCATTAAATATTAAACGCGAGGCCATGACACGCCTTCAAATGACCACGCGTGTGGGCGATGCCGCGTCACGGGAAAATGGAAGGGGAAACGAATGACAGGAGATTGTTTAAATTATACCTTCCAAATTCATGCCCCGATGTATATCTGTCAGCCATCCTCTTATTAAAAAAGGTTCAGACAACTACTTTCATCTGACTTTGGGGAAGCTCACAAGGTAGGGCTGCATCTGAGTTCCAAGATTTAAGCTGCATCCAGGTGAGCTGGATCCTTCTTTGATTTCCAAGAGAAAACCCATCATCCGTCTTTTCTCAGTCTGATTGTGTGGACGTGAACGACACTGTACATCGCATTTACTCATTAGACACTTCAGAAAGTAGCGTCATCCAGTCCCTGGGGCAATTTTGCGTCTTACTCAAGGGTACTGCGCTGCGGTTTATATCTCTCCATCTTTCTTAACTGCTACCTATTAATATTCCATCCATCCATTTTTGGTACTTGCTTGTCCTATTCAAGGCTGAGGGGGGCCTGGAGCCTATCCTGGAGGCTGTGGGCGCAAGGCGGGAAACAACCCAGGACGAGGCGCTAACCCATTGTAAGGCACATTTACACACCATTCACTCACACGACCTATTAATATTCCTATCCCAGAATGCACTGGTACACTCTGGAAGGAGTGGCAGGCTATTGCAGTGCACACACAATCACACACTATGGGTAGACTTAGGGGTGCCAAATTACCGAACCGGATGTCTTTGGATTGGAAGAAACCAGCACAATCGAACCGAAACCCCTGAGGTATAACGCAACTGTGCTACTCTATCAGCACAATTAGTTTTGTATCAAATTGAAACCAGCCACTGAAAAACATTTCCTGTATGAAATATTTTCCATTTGGTATATTTGGTAGCATAGGGTGAGTAATTTTAGCATACAAGCTACCAGGCTGCAAAAAAGACCATTTTTTTCTGGGAGTAAATATGTCTTTCTTTTAATTTAGCTTGAGGGTCACATTCATAGTTTAGAGTCGGTGTGGATGGCAATGAAAGGGTCTTCTTCCACGTTGCTGATCCTGAAGTTAGCCTTTCTGTCGCTGCCGACGTAGACTTGCTTGCCAGTGCATCTGCCTGCCTCCTTCTGGCCAGAGATGATGTCACAGTAGGTGCCTCCAGCCAAACCCGTGTTCAGAGTCACGTCCAGAGTCCTATCAGTCATCAGGTCATCATGATCAACATCCAGTTAGCCAATCAGAAAGAGATTTCACCCACCAATGGAATACAGACAAACAGCTATAGACCCCCCACCACTAATGTGTGACTCCCTAGAATACATTTTGCTCTGGGGGAGGTCTATTTTTTGGTCCCCATTGAAAACGCTTACACTAGAAGACCACCGACAGGACTTGACATTCCCTAAATCACATAGGCACGTAGACTCACCAGTCGTCGTTGTTGAAGACGATGAAGCCGCGGTTACCGCGACCAAAAGCAACCTGGTTGTTTCCATTATCCCACCAGTTAGAAAAGGGCTGTCCATTGACAACGTTACGGAAGATGACCATGTTCCTGACGGTGAAGCACAGAATGTTAGAAGAACATCCGAAGAAGGTTTTCAGGACGTGTCGGGAGACCGCTCACCTGATTTGGCGCCAGCGATGCTCGCACACCCAGTTGTCTCCGCAAGTCGTGTCGGGGTTGATGGGAACGGGCTTTGTGGTGCCGTCGGGGTAACTAGGAGGTCCCATCCAGTCATTCTTATCCTAAAGGACAACAAGCCCAAATTCGGTGAAGGAACCTTCTCGAAAACAGGCACGTTTGGGTTCTGATGCGAGATGGATCACCTTGCCGTTCTCAAAGTAGCGGTCCCAGCGGAAACTGGACATGACCCTTGTCAGTCCATAGGGGTGGGCCAACATGAACCCCATGGCCATCTTGTACATTCTGTGGAGGGCGGGACTCGTGTTTCACCTCATGCTTCCACAATTCCTTTTTATCACTCTTTTTTTCCTGACGGAAGACTACCCAAAAATAACCAGGGCCGCGCAGTGTACCTGGCGTCCCAGAACGTCAAAACGGACGAACCACCAGCCCCGTGGCCCCTCTGATTGTCGTGGTTGTCCACAAACACAAGAGATCTATCGTTAGGCATGAATCCCCAGCCTTCTCCCCAATTCCTGAAAAAACAGCAGAAAGACCCCCCTCATCTCACCTTCTCACCATTAAGCACAAAGACAGCCATAATCACCAAAGTGTGTGCAGTCATTCACAACTTAAATCTGATAGGTTGCTAATGTTGTAAAGCTGGACTCATTAACAGCAAATATATTTGTCCTCAGGTGTTTGTGCTACATTTCATTCTTGTCTGCCTGTATATGCAATGAAATAATTTTCTAAAAAATTCATATTCTACTTTTTTAGTATTTGAAGGAAAGGCAATCTGAAGATGTTCTATGTTATAATAAATGCATGCATATTTTTGCCACTGTGATAGGTTGGCACCCCCACCCTGTGTGATTCCCTGCCTCGCCCCCATAGTTTCTGGGATAGGCTCCGGACCCCCCGCGACCCTGAATAGTGTGAAATGGAAGTGATTAATTGTCATTGCTGACACACCACAGCACACAGGGCACAACAACAAAATGTGTCCTCTGCATTTAACCCATACTGTATGTGACATCGTGACATAACAGTAGGCAGGTAATTCAGCGCTCGGGGACCAGTGTTTGGGGGGGGGGTACCAACAACCTTCCAATCACACTTCCCTAAGGATTAGACCACCACTGCCAGGAAATGGATGAATGGATATTTTTGCTAATACTTGTTGATGCACATCTTACTTCAGGTACGCCATTTTCTCTCCATTCCATTTGCGGATGACCGTCCCAAGCTTGGCGCTGTATTTGAACTCAGTGACACGCCCCAAGCTGAAGTACTCACTCGATTTGATTGGTTCCCCACCAAGGTCGATGACCTGGAGAGCAAAGGCAGATCAGAGAGCACGGCAGAGGAATGAACGCCATTTGGAACGCTTGCTCTGAATGGACATGGCTACCTCTTGGTATATGAGGGGCCTGGCGTTGCTTGGAAACCACTGGCCATTGAGGTTGTGAAGCCGACTGAAGACGACCTGCAAGTCGCCGGGCCACATGTGCTTGCAGGCATCCACGCGGAAGCCCGCAATGCCGATGTCGATCAGGCGGTTCATGTACTCCGCTACTTTCTCCCTGACATAGTCCTCCTCCAGAGCCAGGTCCAGGAGCCCAACCAGGCGACAGTCTCGCACCTTTTGGGAGTCGAATGAGAAAGTATGAATGTACAGAAGTTGTTCAAGTGGTTGACGATGAAGATCATGGTGATGATAGTTGCATGGATCTTTGTTTTTGTCAAATGCAAGTAATGTAAACGCTACATGTGGTAGGGTGACCATATCATGCTTTGCAAAAAAAAGAGGATCCAGGGGCAGGATGCAAAGAGAAGCGTTGAAGCAATGCAAATATGCAATTTAGTAAAATGTCAACATAAAACAAAATTTTCAGGCATTTTTAGGTTCCAAAAAAGTCTGGGACAAAGAGGGCTTATGGTCACCCCAATACGTGGAGGCGAATCGACAGCGGTGAAGCCTTGCCTGAAAGACATCATTGTAGTTCTGGATTTCTCCGTTGCTCGTTCTGCATTTGCCGTCATTAAAGTCCCACGAGGAGAACGGCACCTCTGGGAAATCCTCCTTGTGAGCGTTGAAGTACGAGCCGCAGGCCGAATGCCTACCCTCGCCGCCCCCGGCGCCGCACATGTGATTGATGACCACGTCGGCGTAGATGTTCACCTGCGAGGGCCACCGTGAAATCGGCGTGCGGAAGAGCAGCGGTTAGCTCACCATCCTTTGCACTTGTGCAACAGCCATGCAAACAACATGCTAATAGAATCTAGTTTAAATGCAACTGCTCATTCATGCACATTAAATATTAACATGCACCAAATAAAAAGACATCAGTACATTAAATGCCACTCAATTTACACTGTGCATGTTTCTGCTTTGAATCTTACTCTGAATATTAAAGATGTCAGCTTTATAACCCTCAAATGAATTAAATTATGGAAACTATTTTTTTCCCTTTTTTAAGGGGCAAAGAAGTTTGTTGACAAAGCTGAGTATGTCCCAGTGCTTGCATCCTCTTAAGAGGGAACTGTGTACATTTGCTGGTGTATATGACAGAGTCTGAAAAGGATCTAGGAGTTTGACGCATTTTAGGGACTCTTTACCCCAACGTTGTTGCACCGTTGCACCATGTCCCTGAGCTCCGCCTCCGTTCCAGAACGGGAGCACAGGTTAAAGCTGATTGGCTGATATCTCTGATACCAGGCTCGCCAGGGATGGTCAAGGACTATGTTTTCACTGGGAGGGGAGATCTGGCAAAACACAGCACCCACCATGGACATAACACTCGCATTAATTTGTTTCAAATAAATTCATATTTTAAATAACATAATATCCAGACCGCCAAATTGACATTTTACTAACGTGTTCATTTGTTTTTGTTGCGTTAATAAATTGACTTTCCAACACTAAAATCTTGCCCACATAAAACGGCAATGAAATACTAATAAAATAAAAAAATAAAAACTGAATATGAGACATTAATAAGTATAATAAATTTGTGGAATATGGTAGGTTAATTTCAACGAGTGTACAAGGCAAAGACCGCAATAGTGGAGCATTTGAATAATTTATGTATATTAATTAGATTATATTACATAAAACGAAGTTATTAAGTATTAAGTGCGTAAAATAAAACCTGGCCCCTCATTAAACAGCTGTGGAGTTTAATCAGTTAGTTGTCAAAACTTCTGGCGCCCCTAGAAAGGGTCCCACCTGCACCCCTCCGAAGCCATTGGGGGCCAGATAGCGCTCACACTCCAGCGCTATGTCCTCCCAGCGCCACTCGAACAGGTGCACGATGGCCGTGCGGCCGTCCTTGAAATGCGGGTCGTACTGAGCCGCGCTCAGCCCGAAGATCGCTGCCAGAACGAGGAGCCTCATCCTCAGCTGTCGAATGGATTCAGACCAGGTGAGACGTGGCTGCGAGCGCCGTCTCCTTTTTATGCGCGAACCGGCTGGCAGACCCACACCGGGGGCCCAAAAGGGACCGTCCATATGGACCGTACCCTGCTGATAAAACTTTTATCGGTGCTGTGCTAACAAGTGCAGCAAACAGATGGAAATACAGCGTTAATTCTCATCGACTGTTTATAAATCCCATGTCGTTAATATGCAGTATTTTGTTACCGCTTTTGAAAACAGCTTTGTGTTATATGAAAATAATAATTATTATTATTTTTATATATATATATCATATTTTATATATATATACATATATATAGTATACATATTTTTTTTATATA
>JAODLD010000049.1:5827078-5841499 GCA_026781065.1 Mormyrops boulengeri
CCCCCCCCCCCGCCGCCTAAACCCCCCCCCAAACCCCCGCACCCCGGGGGGGGGGGCAATTTTGAAAAATCCTGGGAATAAAGGAAGACTGAACCCTATTACCAGATACAATAAACCTGTTTTCAGAAAAACTGTACACTATAACCTACAGTCTGGGAAAGAATGATTCTTAGAAACCATTTTTTAAATCATGCTTTGCAACATTTAGGAAAAATTGCATCGAGACAGTAAGCGGCAGTATGATTAATTCACGCTTTGCAATACCTTAAAGTACAACAGTCACTGTAAGGAAAAGTTTTCCGGTTTATTTTTACCCTTGGGGACTATCAGTCCTGAATGTCACACAAACATATGTGTGCAGGTTCTGACGGGGTGCGCGTACACACAGGCCTGCCCCAGCGCCTTTACCACAAAGCCACGTCCCGGCGGCCCTGGGTGAAAGGGGCCATTCTTTGGGTTACAGGCAAACCTGCCCTGGGCGAAAAATACGGCCATCTCTGTGAAGAGCACGTTGTCCTTTCATTCGTCCAGGAAGTGCAGCAGAAAAAGATGGAGACATTCCTACAACATTCCTTAAAACCGCTGCCTGCTCCCTGTTTACATTGTTCAGAGAGGCTACGGATCATGGGCCATTTAAAGCTGCCCTGTAATGAGTCAATCAAAAGGTCTTGTGAGTCCTCACTGCTATCTCATAAATTAGCAAATATGCCATAACATTTTGTTTAAATAATAAAATATGTTGTCTGTATTTATATTGCATAAGCTGTGTGTATGAGAAATACAGAAAATAATGTTTAGGGAGTCATAACTTCATATATACCGTCAAAATATTATTCATGAACATATAAGCAGCCTTCGTTTTTTTTTCCCTGAAAAGCAATTTTAATGAAAGGAAGTTCTTTTGACCCTAGAGGAAACAGAATGTGTGGGTCCCACACGTGTTCAAATTGTCCACTTTATTTTGAACTAAATCTTTTCAGTTCGTATTTTGCCAGAAGACCAGTTTACACCAGTCGTGGATCTGGAATCTGATTTACGAAGGACTTTGGAATAGGTAGACTGCACGCACTTACACAAAGGCGTCCAATTCATGAAATATTTGGGGTGCAATGTAATGCTGGTTTCTAAGGTGTAAGCCGTACAGTCAAATGTCAAATATTTGTTCCAGTGAGCGCCATCTGCCACACTGGTCGGGAAGAGCCCGGCTGGCAGGATAGCCATGCCCGACCCCCCAATGAAGCGTCTCACACCGTGTCGTTCCCTGACGCTGCCCCCCCGTTTCCACGACCAGATCCGAAGCGGCTGCTTCTTGTTCACATCGGTTTCCGCTGCGGCTGCAGAAGCCACGGGAGAAGAAGTAATTGAGTTCGGGATTTATTCATTCCGTGGAAAGACGCACCTTTACTGCTGACGGCCAGTTATTGGCATTCCCAACACGGAGCGATGGCCTTTTCGTCTTCTTTCTCCTTTAGCAATTGGCCAAAGGGAATTATGCTTGCAGGAGTTGGGCCCGGCGGAGGTGGGGGGGGGGGGTTAACATTACTAGGAGCACACAAAAGTTAATGGTGTACAGTGACGGCTCCCAGAATGCAATGGGAAAACGCGTTAGCGATAGGCACGTTTACAGAATTGCATACCTTCTTCAACCGATTCCCATAACAGAACCTGAAACATCATCCAGAGGTAAAAAGACTCTACTGCACACCATGCCAGAGAAATGTGTTATGCAGATGTGTTGAGCAAAAAAAAAAACAAAATCCATTTTCCTCCCTCAGAAAAAAACATTCAAACGGTATACCACATGGCAACTTGAACGTAAGAGGGAATAAGCGTTTTTACTCAGTCCGTCCACGGCGGAATGACGTCATATTATAAATTATGTTAGTCTATGCCACTGAAAGCCCTTTCGCTTATACACGACACGAGTATTGTGTTTGTTTAATTGTTTAATATAATTACCGCTCTGTTTGTTTGCATTCGCAGCGGCATTTCGACGGGGCTCTCCAGCTGGCCGCGTCTCCTCACGCAATCGCGGCGGTACCGGTAGCCAAAAAGACGCAGTGGAATCAAGACATTGGAATTAGCGCCGACTCCTGTGGTTCTTTAGCTGACGAGGGAGCGCTCTTCCTGCCAAGGCATTTATCAATGTTTTCAGGATTGTGTCAAGGCTGATTTCAGCCGTAAACAGTGTGTCAGACTCTGGACACCTGCGTTTTTGTCAATAGCATCATTTGCAAACATTTACGTTTCGTATTTTTTTCCACTTTAAATGACGGTGTCCCTAGCTAAAAGAATAAACATGGTGATACTTAAAATTATGAAGGCCAGGGGTTGCCCCCCTCCTCCCCCCTCAACTACACCATTGTAGAAAAGAGAATAAGGGGTCTTACCATCTTAATGAGATGATCCTATAGATAATTTCAGATAAAACACTCAATTATTGAGTATGTAAATTTATCGTGTATAGGTCAGCCCCCTTCTCCTACGCAGGGTTGCAGGGGCCAAGAGCCTATCCCAGAATCATTGGCCCAAACCTAGGAATAACCCAGAGTGAGGCGCTGACCCGTCGCAGGGAACATAGCCAGCTACAGTGTCGAAAAAAAAGGACCAATTATGACCTTTGAGGGTACAAATACTTGTCAGTAGGGCTGTACCCTCAAAGGTCTGCCCAATTGTACCCTAACTGTAGGTAAATGTACCTTTTATGATACAGAAATGGACTCAGGAACATTTTTGTACTGTTGGGGGGACCACGTGACAGTGTATAACGTGTCTCGTCAAAGACACAAGAAAAATACAGTATATGCATTCAGACAGAGATGTTCAAAAGATATATAAATCAGTAATACAAACATTCCATGGTTTTTTTTTTCAGATTTTGGACGGATATCACTCATTCTCAGCAAGTTATTTATACAGGAATCCTCTATTGAATGTGTGATATCTTTCAAATCTTTTACATAAGCTTACAAGACATCGGGAGTCTAATATTTCCTAATTCGGAGGAGAGGGGGTACGCCACTCGTTATCTCAAAGCCATAATTGCAGTGTCTCGCATTCTTCAGAGTAATTACCATATTTCTTAAAAAGACAAGTCGTTTGATGCTTGACCTCAGACACATACTTGGTTCCCCGCCCTGACTGGACATTGAGTAAGGAACAGAAACCTTTTTCTTCCCAGCTAAGGATTTACACAGATTGAGGACCACTTAGGTTTGAGCCATCTGGTTGAGCCGGCAGCCCGATCCGTGGCTGGGAAAGGGCGGTACACGTCATTCCGTGTTGGGGGAAGAGAAGAGGGGCCTGTGTCTCAGCGGCGGCTGCAGCCCCGCCAAGCCGGCACATACCAGACGAGCCCGAAGACTTCCTGAAACAAAGACGAGAGCCTTCGCTTCCAGAACATTCCCATATGAGCAGACTTCATGAGCTCAGCCCTGAAGCTGATGAACATTTGGCACTGGTCTCTTGCCCATTTGATTAGAAGTAACTCAATGGCTTCTACTGTGATGCATTTATCTCTTTGTTTTGGGGGGAAGGGTAGATGGAGGAGGATTGATGTGTTTTTTAAATCTGTTTCCTGCCGGTATGAGTCAGTATGGCATAGAGGTGGGTGTAGAGGTGATCCGGCGTACAGGGAGACGCTGAGGGCCAGGCAGAATGAAGAGACCTTTGTGGGGAAAATAAAGACCCAGGAACAAAACCTCTGAAATGACCAATCCCGGTGCATCTTAATAACCGGCTCGGGGGCATTGCCTCGCTGAAAGGCACCAAGGAGCTGGGCTCCGTGTGTGACGTGGCCACCGTTCCTCTCCTTCAAATGCTTGCTTGAGGGGAAGCATTAATCATGTGACCTCCGCCTGCTTTTGAGCAGGCCGTCTTCTCACTGAGTTTGTCTGGGGATAATCCACTCGTGTCCTGAAGCATCTCAGCGCACAATGCTCAGTGTGAACAAAAATAGTACAAGGAGATCTGTTCTCAGTGTGTTTGTGTGTGTGTCTGTGCATGTGTGTTGAATGTATTTATGTACATATCCTTTAAAAAATTAATTACTGTACTTCAGGTACTTCATTCCTGTTCTGGAAGGTGTGTTTTCCCAAATTTGATGAACGACGTAATGCTTTATTATCTGGAAAATCACAGTTGAATTTTCTCTAAATCGGAGAAACAGCCCCCCCCCCCTTCAATATCCAGTTGTGCTAACAATGTCCCCTTCAATATACATTATAATTACAGACTTGCACCCAAGTGTTGACTAACATCTATATAAAATCAATGAAACGCTGCATTCTTATTGTATAAATATAGCTGACTCACACCCCAGCTGTACACATACAGAAATACACACACGTATATCTATAAAGAGACTTGTTCAATGGCCATATATACTATATATACGGGTAATACTAGGTTTGCTTGTCTGATCATGACACACACACACAAACCATAGAGAATATCCAGGAAGTTCGTTTTGGAGTGAATCCATGTGGCAGTTTGAAGAATGTCTGTTTCTTTCCAAATTTAATTAAAAGCCACAGACGTCTGAGCTAGGAAAAAATGGCTACTCATACTTTTCCAGAAGAAATCGCCAAGCTTCTCCCGATGGTTTAAAAATGTAACTTTTTTTTAAGGTGATAAAAAGCAAGACATAGTAAAATGTTATTGCAAGAATGCTTCATGTTTAATATGGCAAAATATCCATATTTTAAAGAATAGAAATCACCAATATTTTATTTGTTTGTTTTTCTGTTTATTTATTTATTTGGCCTTTTTTTCTCACCAAACACTCAGCAGTATTGCTGAGTGTGTTCTGCCATTCAAAGACGCTCCACCAGGGGGCGCTTTGCAGCGTGGAAGTCCATGAAGTTCAAAATCCCAGGAATTCTGCACATTTTTACCTCAAGATGTTTTTCTCAAGATAAAGTTTCTACATCTGGTTTTAAAGTAGCTATTACAGGGCCACCTTTGACATGTTGAAAAGGTAAAACGAAAATCTGCATATAAACCACACTAGTTGTTCATGCTGTAATATGCGGGTTTAGGGTAATTATCGCGATGCTGTGTATGCGCTAGTGCTCAGTCTGCTGTGAAATTTGGCATTTTTTCTGAACGTGACACCAAGTTTTTTGAAAATCCGTAATACCCTGAAATGAGTCAGTTGACTTAGTCTTAACAAGTCTGACCAAAGATATATTTTTCTTCGTGAAGTTCTCTGCTGTAGAGAAAGCTATAGAATACAGTTGTCCGTCTACGTAACCTTACATGGAGCAAATTATATGTTTGAGATCCGATGGCCTTTGACCAAATGTTAAAGCTATAACCAAGTCGGGCCCATTATTTTGTCTGTGTTTTACAAACCACGAAGGGCTGGACCAGGGACCTATAGTTTTAGACCGTCAATTACAGCCATGTGACATTCTGTGACATCATTCTAACAATTACAGTGGCATGATGATAGGCTGTAGCTATATCGGATGTTTAAGAAAACTGGATCACTCGCTGAGACCATTTTAGCATTTTTGGTTTCAAACGAATTGACTGAGCAAGTATGTCAGTCCAGCGTCTTGATCAAAGAAGAAATAACATTCATCATATTCTGCTTCTTATGCATAAACAAAAATAAATATGAATACATATTGCAGGATGACAGAGTTCGGGTCATTTTTCATCTTAATCGTGAGTTGCGCTGGCTCGTCTTCTTCAGTTCAGTTCTTCAGTGCTTCATCTGTTATTCCAATAAACAAATCTTCCCTTTTTTATCCCGAGATCAAAAATGTCCAAATTTATATTTCAACTCAGCCCTTTCATTTAGCTGTCGATCATCTTTGCCTGCTTGTCAATTTTTTACACTGTATTTCTCAGGTTTCTTTGGACATTTTGGAGGAACTGAACTCACTTACTACTACTGCAACCACCACCACTGTGTAGCCCCCACCTGGATGATGCAACGGCAGCCATTCTGTGGCAGTACGCTCATCACACAGTAGCTAAGGTGGTGAAGGGGCAGGAGAGAATTCACCGATCAGATATAGGGGATGATTAGGAGGCCAGATCTGATAGGGCCACAGTGGGCAATTTAGCCAGGACACTGGGCTACCACACCTACTCTTTCAAAAGATGCTCAGGGGTCTTTTATGACCTCAGAGAGTCGGGACCTCAGTTTTACATCTCATCCGAAGATTTTTACAGTAATTATTTGTACTGGGGCATTGGGATCCATACTGACCACAGGATGGACTAACCTGTTGGCCACCCCATCACCTCTTCCAGCAGTAACCCAGCTTTCCTAGTTGGACCCCCATCCGAGAACTGGCCAGGCCTAAACCCACTTACTGTACCTTGAGATGGATTACTTAGTCTGAACTGAAGGTGGTGTGGTATATATCAGTGGTAACATTTACCTTTATATTTATAAACCATCCGTATTACATATTCATATTGTATGTACAGTATATTGTTGTTGTTTTTATACTGTTGTGTTTGAGAGACACCATCGACCGGAATCAAATTCCTTGTATGTGTTCGCTCACATATTTGGCCAATAAACGCGAGAACCTGATCCATGGACAGCCAGTGTGGATGCAGGTCTTTGGGATGACCTCACCATCAGCCAATAACAGTGGGTCCCCAGGACTGGAGCTGAGAACCTCTGCTTTATTATTGGCTGATTGGGAGGCCATCCCAAAAACCCGCACCCACAGTGGTTCTCCATGGATCAGGTTCCCCACCCCTGGTATATATGTAGCTATATAAAGTTACGACACTGTACTGGATAAGTTGCTGTAATATAAATGGATGCAGGGCCATAACTTGAAATTCTGAGCCTCCTGACAAAATTTCACCTGGTCTCCCCTCCTCCCACCCAATTTTACGTGTAATTTTATGTATTCAAGGGCCACTGTAAGGTACTGGGCCCCCTGAATCCGCCTACCCAAGTGATGGCGGAAGCTCCCAGATCAGGAGAGGGGAACGCAGGGGATACAGGGAAACACTAGTGGAGATACATGAGGCACGGGATCGTGGAGGTGGAGGATAGCAGATGGGGGCGTGTGGAACTGGCGTGCAAAAGCAGCTGGAATGGAATGACAACAAAGCAACAATCTGACAAGCACTCATCCCCGCTCTCGCGGGCTGTGCCTCATTTTGCCTCGATTTCACCGCCCTGTGGGAAAAAAAAAAACATCAGAGTGCCACACCCCCTGAAGAGACGCTGGCTAATTTTTCCGCGCACCATTAGCTGTGCGCTATTCGCTGGTAGGTGGCCAGCGGGGACCGAGTCCCCTCCCCTCCCCCTCCTGTTTTGTTTTTAATTCATCCAGAGAAGCGGTTTGGCCACCGAGTCCATTCAGCCAGCAAACAGCCTCCTCTTGTCACACTGACCACGGGAAGCGGGGTGGGGCCTGTCAAGGTGACTACGGAGTAGGCCCGTCCACTGAAAAAAACAAGAGAAAAGCCATTATCTTAGGCTTTTCTTAAGGCTATCTTGAGACACTTTTCATGCTACGCAAAGTCAATGATGTTAATTTTACATTAAAAGGGCACCTTGACTGTTAAATTTACTATGAGATAAAATGAAATTGGGGTCAGAAATGATTCCGATTCTGAAATGATTCCTATGTCGATTCTGATTCCGGAATTATGCTTCATTTGTCTTGTGTAGTCTTCGCATATCCGTCACGTCCTGCCCGTCACGTCTGCCTGACCCTCCCCTCCCTCACGTGGTCCTTATGAGCCACACCTGACGCTTGTTGCCCTGTGATAAGTCTGTGTATATAAGTAGCTGTTTGTCTCATCATCTCCACTCTGGTCATTAATATCGCTTCTGTCTGACCATGTCCTTCCTCACTGTAATCCTCTCGTTTTGATCCATCACAGTCCTGCTTATTTCCAGTCTCTGTTTGTTTAGATACAATTCAACAAAACCGCTTTTGTTCCATCCAAACACCAGCCCTCGAGTCCATTCTCCCTCACAACGTGACAATATCCCTTATATCTTGCCGTTAATTGAGATATATATTCATATATGTAGTTGGAGGTGAAGCTTAGGGTTAGCCTGCAGGGTTAGCCATTGATCCGGTGCCTTGGAGACATTTTCCGGGGGGGTTATGAGCCTTGCTCAAGGGCCCGAGGGCCATACGGCTTTTCAGCACATCCATTTTTCGACACTGCTACAAGACTCCTCCTTCATGCTCGCTTTTCTGGTTGAGGGTCCACGGCATGTCTGTCACACACAAGATTTCCAAAAGAAAAACTGACACAAGATTTTTCATCATGAATGAATTCAAGCAAAGACCTAATGGATAAGGCTGAGCGTACTGATATCCATGTTGTAAAGCCTTGGAAAAAAGTGTTATTTTAGAATCATCGATCTGATGTTCATTTCCAGGGGAACCAAAGACTCACTGCTACTTGTCAACAAAACCCATTAGTTAGGTGTAGGAGCACTGACCAGCTGGTTAATTGACTGCAGACAAGGAAAATTTGGAACTGAAAGTTCAAAAAAGGCAGACACTAGCAGCTTTTTATGTTGTTCTGTGCTCTAGCAAAACAAAACAATGTCGTGTGGTGTGGCGTTCTAAATTTATAGGTTTTCTACCAATTTTATTTCAATTTCTTCTGTACATCTTTACGTTAGGCAGAAATGTAAAGTTACATAAAGTATATTAGCACAATATATATATTTTTTTAACAAAGCCAATGATTTTGCCCCGAATGGTTCCACATATGGGATCGATTCAAGTCCTCGCACACTTGGTTAGATCCAAGTTCATCTGGAACATGTTTTGTGTAGCGTAGCTTTGGCAGGGCTCCCCATCGGACGCACGTCGAGACCTACCGCTGTGGCTTTGCGCCAGCGGTAGGACTGCTTGTGCTACACAAGTTACGACGATGCCCCACCTTTCTGCACTAGGGCCGTGAAGATGCATCGACACAAACGTAATCATTGCTAAGATCAGGACTCATTCGGCCTTGAACTGCAAGATACAGAATCCAGCACGCTCTTAGGAAATTCCGCTCTCGGAAAATGCTGGTAATGTTGAGCGATTTCCACCGAGCGGATAGAATATCATCAACTGGTTTTTATCAGCTTAAAGATTTCACTTGTCTTATAACATTTTGTTTCTCCAGATGAGCTGAATTAGATCTTCCTTGTCTGTGAATATATTTCTATGTATTACGTATGTAATTTAGAGAAATTTTAATGTTAAACTGCTGACATGTCAGTGGCTATACAGCAATAGACAAAATATTGATAATTAACAGAGAAAATATGTTCAGTCGTCCAGTCTCTGTGTTTTCACACATGCTGGCGCTCGTCGGAGAAAATACGGACAGAATTATTCCCCGAAGATGCAGACTGGCAGGAATATAATTACGATATGCAGTAAATGCCAGTCATGCCTTGAGGTACGAGTTCGCAGCCAACAAAGTCACGAAATTGCGCTTTATTTGCCATTTGCACAAGTATGAGTAGGAATCTTTAGTTTTCACGTATCCCATCTTCCCCTGCTTCGAGACGTACACAGGTGAGAACGAAGCTGAGATTCAGAAATCACGGTCAGCCATTTAGCCGGGATCCATCACATTTTCCCTGGAGGTTCATGGCTTCTGTGGCCCCAGGGACACTTTAGCACACAGGCTTACCCAGGGGTCTGCCTGGTTGTCAACTTTTACTGTGTCCCCCCCAGTCAAAGGGGGGGGGGGGGGGGGGGGGTTATGTTTACGTGCCGCTGCAGGGGGCCCATGCCAATGTGACAACCACAGGATTCAAACCAGCAACCTTCTGCTCTGAGACACAGAAGCCTGCTCCACTGAGCCACACGACACTTCTGTCGTCAAGGTTATCAAATATTACATAAATATTCGAGTTCTAAGAAAATCCCTGTCGTTATGGGGGGAGGGCCTCAGTAGACCTTCCAGCTGTATAAATGGATGACGCAAAATCTGTTTTAAGTTTCCTCAGATATGAATTTCAGAAACTGGAGCACGCTGGAGTAAATGATCAAATAATCACTTCCTCCCCAAATACACACAAGCTGGGAGGAAATACAAATGGCTTCTCTTTTCTTCCTCACCATAGTTTGGAAGCAGACAATTGATCCCAGAGGTCTGCTACCTGCCGATCGAGGCGCCGGACTTGGATCCATGAGAAGGAGGAACAGGGTTTAGTAAAAATAGTATTCCTGCGTCCTATATGCTGGGCAGGGGGGGGTCACCACGTTAGTGTGGCAAACGGATAACTAAAGCTTACTTAAAGTGATGGAAACGCCATGTGGTTTTTGGTCCCTGTTTTTAGACTTTGAAAGCAATGCTTAGCAGCTGTGCTATACGGATGCTATTCAGTGGGGGGTGTAATTAGTAACCTGCAATTATGGACGTGGCCTTTATGCATACAGTGATTTAAAACCATGCAGACTGCAGCCCTCCGCATGCATTAAGTTTCATTTCGGTGCGTTTTTTTCTTACGGTACTTCTCGTTCCTGTTCCTGCATAACACTTTTCCTTTAAAACTTCTTCTCAAGAGCTAAACAATTAAAAAGTTATTTTTCTTTTTTTTTTTTGTAACGATGTTTATGAAATACGTATGCGCAGCTTCTGTTAAAGCATATATCTCTGTTACAGCTATCCTCCGGTAATTAATCCATTTATTTTTTCATAAGGTTTTACATACCTTTCTCACTGATTTTGGCGAGTTTTTTCATCAGATATCTTACAATGAGAATGAGAATAGTATTGCGATTTCGAATTCAAGAAAGGACGCGATTAAACATGACCCACAACACACATTATATGTATTAGTCTCCCCGCACTGCGCGATTAATCGCGCTAAAGCAGCGCGGCTCTGCATCGCACCTGTTTTAACAGACGATGACACGTGACTTGGTCCCACATTAGACAGCAGTATATTACACACATGGCGACACCATGCTGTTACTTCCTGCTGACACATCGACGCTCATGTTTTTAATTTCTTGACGAAAAGCATCCAAGATGTGCGCCAGGCACATTTCATACGGCTTCATGCTACCTCAGTCGGGGGCACAGAGATCTCGCTCAAGTGCCTTTACAAACAAAATAGGCCTATTAGAAAAGCAAAAAGAATCAGTGATTACTAGTGACAAATTACACAGTTGTGTTAGACATTGTTTTCTGCAGTGAAACTGGAGGTTTGGGATGGTAGTGATTTTTATAATTGTTGAATGATTTTTTTTTGCTCTTTTTTCCAATGTGTGGAAGGAGAATCATCCTTGGTGCCAGAACAAACGCTCGCAGCCTCACTGTTCGTCCTCAGGTAGAAAAACCAAGCGATGCGTGCAACTTAGACAAATAAGCCTGGGCAAGATAGCTGGGAAGGAGAGCCCAGAGGAAATGGGAAGCGTAGAAGACTCCTCAAGCTACACCTAAGAAAACACAGGGCTACATATTTCTGTGTTTAGTACTACGGAGCCAAAAGCCTTCTTGAATATGTTGTGAATGTTACCTACTAACCAAACCTGGTCTGAACAATAACTAAATGAATGTTAAAAGCAACATTTAGATGTTCTCGTTGCATTCACAAATTTGTCATTCAAGAGCTTCACTAGAGGTTAATGAAAAAGGGAGACTGAATCTGTACTGGGGGGTCCAATTTTAATGAAAATGAATGAGAACATACTATTAAAATCATTAGTATACATTTATTTGGGGGAGGGGCTAAAGCCCTCCTAAAACGGCCCTAGAGATGCCCCCGGTGTCATTTTCAGTGACTGGTTGTTAAATTTCCATTAAGTGAATTTTCTGCTGACTAATGCCAGACCAGACCTAGAGTCTTGGATGCGCTGATTAGTATATAAAATAGCTACTTCTACTGACCTATAGCCTTGTAGGACTCCTGCAGATACGTGGCCAGTCTAGGAGGCAAATGAATACAGGGTTTCCTCAGCCAAACTCTTATTTTGCATGTGTAACAGTCCTGTGAATAATTTCTCTGAAAGATGTTCTCTTGCCTCGGGGAAAAGAAATGGCATTTCAGTTTGGCACATCTTTATGGAGCAGTAAACCCCCCCTTGAGAAGTAAGCACCCCCCCCCCCAAATAACAGAAGGAATGTCACATAAAGCCTTAAGTACTGCAGTCCAGATGCTATTCCTTTTAAGACACTGGAATTGCAGCCCAAAGCACGACGTGCATTTTAGGAATAAATGTCATGCACATTCATAACGCTTTGTTTTCGTTTTTGCTCCTAGAATCCCCTTGATCGTTATTCAAACCCATTTGCTCCCAGCGTGCTTACCAACAAATCTGGTATGATAAAACCAAAGTAAGAAGTGTGTCATGCCAGAGTGCTGGTCTCATACTGATAATATACTTTATTTTTCAGCAAGGGAATAAAGATCACAGAATGAAATATGACCCCCAAAATGACCCAGCACACAGCAAAACGAAAACAAACGATAACTGTTTGCAGACCTAAAAATCTTTTCTGGGTCACAGCTACTCAGCACTGTTTAGGTATAATTGTCTGGATAAAGACTAATTCCTTTGTAATTTGATATAATCTGTATGTGTACTAATTGTACCTTTCTGGCATCATCTGGATCTGAAATACAGTGGATTACTGTCCAATAGGATACTTCTAGGATACTTCTTTTATTCACCCATTCGAGATTTACTTATAGAAAAATATTCTGAGGGCAGAGCGAAAAATGATTTATTGAGAGAGACAACCAATCAGATTGTAGAGGAGGTAGGTCCAAGTAACTAGAGGAGGCAGGACCAACCAATCAGATCTCTCTCAACAAATCATTTTTCGCTCTGCCCTCGGAACAGTTTGGTGTAAGCAAAACTCCCACAAGCCTTTTATTCAGAACTAAAAAGTTGTGGTTAATGTATTGTTATTGCTTACCAAGGGCAGCTTAGCTGGTGGTACTGTGGCCTCACATCTCTGGGGTTCTGGACCTGACTCTGTCGCCTGGCTCTGTACACATGGAGTTTTCCATGTTCTTTCTGCATTTCCAGGAGTTTTCTCCAGGTGCCCTGGTTCCCTCTCGCAGTCCAAAAGCACGTTAAATTGACCATAACATGTGACTGTGTTTACTCTACAATGGACTAGCATCCAATCCAGGCTGTTCTCATGCCTTGTGACCTGTGCTCAAGGCAGATGGAGCACCCCTGTGCCGACACACAGTTGGAAGACGGATGCATGGATAGATTCTTTATCAAAATGTAAAGAATATATATCATGCAGATGTAATGTTCCTTATTATGCCAGATCCTGTGGATTTTTCTTACTCATCAGTTTTAGGGGCTCATGGTTTGAACTTAGCTGTTGTAAGTGAGTGTTTATTTGTCTGCCCAAAACAGTGTGGAACATAAAGCACGTTCAGAGGTCTAATAATTTTATTAGGGTATCAAATTGCGGGAAAGATAAGAAGCTTTTGGGACTTGACTCCAGGAGTCGGACTCCCTTGAGTTTTTATTTTACGACAGGAAGTCAAGCTTTTGGCCTTATAGCTAATGACTAACCCAGGTCAACTGACCTTAGTTATTCAGAAAAATAAGTTTTGCAATTAGTAAACAAAGTAACAAACTATGCAGTAAGTTACCATAAGAAAAAAAAAACATCTGACTGATTGTTGTCGAATAATTATTTAAAAATACTTAGGAATATGTTTTGTCTTTAAAAGATGTCCTGGATGAATAATAGTACTTTATCACGTCATCACATGTATACTACACGTTTTCCTGGTTTATATAACGTAACTTAAGAATAAACATTGTTTACCAATACACGACAGGGTATTTATGTTTTTCTGAAATGACGAGTATATAGCTGGTTATGTTGTGGTGACCACAGTTTCATTCTGAAACCTCAAAATGGGTCACAAACGAAGTGAGCTGTGTCAAAATTCTGCTTCAAAGACCTCTGGATCTCATTTCAAAGCTTCCCCCTGCTCATTTACAGACCAGACACAAAGCCGGGAATCATACACTCGTCTTCCAAAGAAACATCATGTGAAATTCTGTCTATTCAGTATTTACAGTGGAGCGACCTAAAATTAAGGACAGTCGGCCCGAATCTCATGGCGGTACTTATCACAGATACACCATGAGCAAAGCACACAAAATTCAAGCAACTCAAACAATATATCCTAAAATTGGATTAAATTTAATTAATTCCATTCGTCTTTAGCTCAGTGTTTCCCAATCCGGTCCTTGGGGACCCACAGACAGTCCACGTTTTTGCTCCCTCCAGGCTCCCTGCCATTTTTGCTCCCTCCCAGCTCCCCTCTGCTTTCCTGAGCACATACAGTGCAGGAGATCCTGGAGCCACACAGCAGCAGCTGAAAGCAGAGCTCTCCACAAGCATCTCAGATACATTGGGAAACTGGCTGTAAACCATAGAAGTATCATTTTGTCTCGCTTCCTTGACAGCTTTAAGGTT
>JAODLD010000049.1:5882080-5898241 GCA_026781065.1 Mormyrops boulengeri
ACCCCGCTTTCAAGTTAAGTAGTTAGCGGTAATGATACCTTCTTACGCGTGCAATTTACACAGTATAATTTTGCTGCTGGCCGCTGGCTTCTCCGGGTCAGACTTTCCGCTCTTGGTGAGAATCCAGTGTTAGGATTTGTTTAAAAAGCGAAACGAGAGACGGGGCTCAAAGCGACGGAAAACAGGTGGGGCTCCCCAGATGTGCTGGAATTCGGGGAATGCTTGGAAAACAAAGGCTAGCTTCAGAAGCGCAGGGATGCAGTTTAGCGGAGGAGGCTGCGGTGGGGCCGGGGCCGACGATGCTGAGCGGGAAGTGAGGCGTCTCTCCTGTGACCCGGCAGTTCCGCTTTGGGGGAGATGCCTCAAAAGGTCCTGTGGTGTCCGCCCAGGAGGCGCAGGCTCAAGCCATCCTCTCCCAAGCCAGGGTAAGTGCCGCTCCGCCACGGGAGAGGGTTATGAACCACCTTTGGCACAGCACTAAATCACAAGCCTTTACTGCCGCCGGTCGGCCGTTCAGCGTCCGACATGTAAAGCGAGCCGCCGAACATGTGAGCGTGTGGTCACGGGAGGCCGCTAACGCTTATCCAAAGTGTATTGCCTCAACTCCCCAGTATTGCCTCAAAGGTGGGGTGGCGTGTGAATGACAGGGCCACTAACTTTGGTCAGCTGGCTGGAGTGAGATTTTCAACAAGCACACATGCACATGAATTTACATGCATATAACAGTTTTTTTTACCTGGTAAGTAGTCCATAGGGTTTGCAAACTACCATAACGCTGTTTATGTAGCTAATTTTTGGATGATAATGGAATAATGTAGATTTGCCGTAAGATTTCTTGCATGAGCGCGAGAGTCTGAAGTGTCACGCCAGATGTGTGAGAGCTGGCGACCCTGGAATGAGTGCCAGTATGTTTCTGTTCACCACTTCGCTAAGAGAAAAGGACATTTGGTACTTTTGTGAAGGAAATGTGTTTGCAAAGGAGGATTGGAAAGACGACCACATGCCTGACATCCTTCGGCGTTTTGTCTGAATGTTTATCGTCACACTCCGTCAGCGTTGCAAGCTTTGATTGGCACGTGGGGGCAGCTCAGTCTGGATGCTGCCGTCCTGTGCCCTGTACCCTCTCTGCTTATTTACAATCCTCATTCCTCCCCCCCCCGCACCCCAGCTTGCCATGCGAGGCCCGCCAGGACCGATGGGTCTCACAGGCAGGTCCGGGCCAGTGGTGAGTTACCCGTTCCCTCCATATACACACACACACACACACAGAGAAAAACGCCTTTTCACAGCAGGCTTGATGAGAAAGCCAGATTTTCTCCATGTACCTCTGCACGTCACAGATCATCAGCCAGAAGACGAGGCTCGGTATGGAGCAAGAGGCATCGATAGCCGCAAATGTCATTTTCATATGTCAATAATTTATGATGGAGTGAAGTTTCCGTGCCGGTTTAGGATCATTCCTCTTCTGCTGCTTTTCTCCGTCTTCCGCTTTTACGCTTCGTTCTGGTTATCCATCTTGACCCACATTCCATTGTGCTTCTACAGCTTACCTATGCTAATACCCTGCTTAGCAGCGACCACTGTTATAACCAAAAACAACAATCAATCGATTCTAGCAGCATGTTTTTTCCCTTCCATTTTCTCTTAAGCACTTGAAACTAGCACCAATTACTGTCGATAGTTAAAATAGTTTGAGTTTTTATGGCTGAAAGCGTTGAAGAACCATTTTAATATGAGTTACCCAAGACTGCTTTCCATTATATATTGGGTGATATTAATTCAGAAATGTTTTACTATCTTTATTACAAAAACAAGGTTCTGTCTTTGATGTTATGATACCAGATGTACATAAAATCATCTGGATAACCAGTTAGCATGAGATATTTGGACAGGCCAGTAACACAGTTCGTTCCTTTTTCGGCTTCTCGTATGTTGTTTAAATTTTCTGTTTGGCCCCGCAGTTTTTGATTAGATAACTTGCGACGAACGTCTCCTACAAACGAAAGAACAAACAAATAGCTTCTATAGCACCAATACATAACACCTAATTACCCCATGGCAATTAGCATTTATATTAAGAATAGGAAATTATTGCAGCCTTCTGTGATAAGTGATAGCTGGACAGTTTGAGCCAGAAGTGTTTATGGTGTCAGTTAATGGAATTAGTTAGATTATGACCAGCCTGCTTAATGTCGCCACCTGCTGTCTGCTTGCGCTAGTTCATTACTCACGCGACGCTTGCTGTCATTGTGACTAATGGGAGGAACGGTGCGTGGATTCGAGTTTTCGGTGGAGCATAAAGTTCTGAGGGTGCGTGGGCCCCTGCTGTAATGTACGTCTGGTAGAAAGCTGGAACAGAGCTTAAATATTCTGGTCATGCTTCTGAAAGAAGATGGGGCTGAATCCCAGGAGGGGTTCTGCTGCTCTGAACTTCAGCAAACTTCTGAAACTCTGGCCTCCTTCTCTCGCGCTTAGGGTGGCCCTGGAGCTCCTGGCCTCAAAGGGGACAGCGGCGATCATGGACCCCCGGTAAGTCTCAGGCACCCATAGACCACCATTTTCACATAATAGAAGTGATTCTCATTGATTCTGACCCTACGAGCATTTCACATACTGTGTATCATGGCTATTATGGAAGCAGGGTCTGTCATCAGCATCACTGACCAATCACATGATGTTAAACACATGACATCATTTAGGGTCCGAGGGGAACCCAAGGTCCACCAGGACAAGTTGGAAAAGCTGGAAAGAGGGTACGTCGATTTTGCTGTCGCTCTTTCTTACCCATTTTGACCTTCCGGTCTAGTACTTGGCATTAAGCCTTGCTTTTTCAGCGATTCCTAGTGCTGATGGGAAGTGAGTGCCTACATAAAAATAATCCTCCCCGTGTAATTCTTCGTAAATCACGTCCGCGAGGGACGCTAACTCAAAGCTCAAAGCAGCCTCTTTGGTTCTACTGTGACATCAGCCAGCTCACTCTGACACTGCGGCCGACTAGCTGTCATCGTAAACATCTGACACGTGTGTTAATGAAAATCTAGTACTCATATGCTTCCTTCATCTTTTATTAGTGATAATAGGAACAGAATTCCACTGTCTACACTCCGAGGACTTTGCCTGAGTTTTGGTTTAACGTCGACTGTAAACCAGGCATAGCTCATTTACTTAAAAAGATAATTGTCACACTTTGCTTCGTGTCTGAATTTCTTACCTTTGCCTAAAGGGTCGGTCTGGAGCAGACGGGGCCAGAGGAATGCCGGGAGAATCGGGAGGGAAGGTAGGATCTTGTACAGAGGATGGTTTCCGGGACCCTTTTATGAAAGTGCATACCTAACTTCCTGTGACTTCCTGCATGCGTTATACAAAATTGTAGATACGGGGAATACCATCAATAGTATTGCTGGTTAATAATTAGTTTACTTTTTTTACTTTAGCTGTGTTGGTGCTCGACGCGATCCATAACCTCCATCATGCCTACTTTAGAAGCCAAGTTATTTGTGGTAACAGACCACATGTGATGGGCTTATTTATTTGAATGCTAACATTTCCCTGCATCTCACAGGGAGACAGAGGGTTCGATGGACTTCCAGGCCTGCCTGGAGAGAAGGGACACAGGGTGAGTGGTAGCCCTAGGCTTTGGAGGTATGGCGAGCATTCTCAAGGTGAATCCAAGCAGATGACAGTCACTCGTCCTCAGGCCTTGACAGGCACTTCCGGGGCCTGGTTTTTGAGCGCAGTGATGACTTTCCCCCCCTAATTTGATGTAAGCTAGCTTTTATTTGGTCTGAAGGCAGCATTGAAATTCCCCTCAGCAAACTCCGCCTACCTACAGTTCTTGTAAATTAGAAGAGACAATTTTATAGACCAAATGTGTGGCAGGACAAGCTGCAAGGTTTACTTTTCCCTCTCTAGGAAAGCAGTTAGCTTCCAATGAGAAGAATTACACAATGCTCATTTCAGCGGGAAATACGTCATTTGTTTATTGGGGTACTACCGTGTCTCTTGGGGAATTTGAAATAAATGGCAGAATAAAACACATGAGGTTTTGCTTGTAGCCCTCGGTGGGATTAGGGGTATAAAATAAGGATGGATCAATGGGGTAGAGTTTTTTGGTGGTAATTTAATACGAAGTTGGCATGGAGAGCGGATCTGATGTCTCCAATAAGAACTCAGGACAGATTTTAAGGGTTTGAAGGTAAACAATGGAACATCTGTGGGACAATTCAAAGTGGGGTTATTTACTGCATTATGCATGGATATATTTTGGGCCGGTTGTCCACAACCAAGATCCTGCATGCCAACAGATCTGGTTCTTCTAAGAACCTCGCCACTGAGTGGATGATTCATTTAGGGTTACTAAGAACTGGGTTAGACTTCAAAGCTGTCATCAGAAGGAGATTCTAAGCGGTGGCATAGAAATTAAAGTTATCTATCAAAAATGAGCGGCTTGGAATAAGTGTTTATTTGTTCACGGATTTACGCTGATGGATTCCATTCAGCACAGTCCACAAAAACCATCATCTTGAGTTGTGACCGTTCTCATCTCATTATCCGTTGAAGTGCTAGTGTTTTTTAGAGCAGACATAAATCACGGAGTCTTATCTTGGAACTGCGTCTACACAATCACAAATCCTGTTTCCGAAAAGACGAGGCTGATTGAAAGTCTACTTTTCTTCTCATTGATACAAAGGAACCTGAGGGTGGTATTTGAACTGTGGCGTGACGAGACCTGCTTATTAGCGTGGAGGATTCACAGCTGGCCGCGTTCACATCCCGGGTGGCTTCGTTTATGCCTGCGAAAGATGTCATCCGGCTCATTACTGCCACCTAGCTGAGTGGGGGTCTCCTGTGCAAGGCACCATCCTGGGTTATATGTTTTCCCACCGTAGCCGCTGGCCTCCATGGCATTATGATTGGTAGTGTAGTCGCCGCCAGTTTCCCTTTGAAAATGCCTGGAGGGAAGAGGACCCAGCCGGAGCGTTGCTAAATTTAGGGTTAGAGCTTTCGGGGGGGGGAGGGCCCCAGATCATAGGAAAGATATTTCCAGCCACTGCATTGGGTTCCTAATCCTGGGTAATTGCATGGCACAACTCAACAACTCTGCCCTATGAGACTTTCAAGAGGAGGGATTTAAAATAGAGGTTACGATCTTAAATGACACCGTAAGCTTAATCTGGTAGAAATGGTAATCATGCATTTCTCTCTCTCTCTCTCTCTCTCATCCTGGCCCTGACAGGGGGAGACTGGTCCTCCAGGCCCCCCTGGAACTCCTGGAGACGACGGACAGAGAGTGAGTGCAGATCCCTTCTCAGACGACCCATATGTGATAATCAGAGCCGTGTGTGTTTTGTGGCTGATATTGTTCTTTGCGTCTGCAGGGGGAGGATGGAGAGATTGGACCCAGGGGTCTTCCAGGAGATAGCGTAAGGGCTTCCTTAACCACATTAACAGCCCATACTTAGCTACAGTATGTAGCTTGACCCAACTGTCTTCAAGACACAGTCTCACTTACTTTTAGGCAAAGATGCCTTGCTGTTTATTCATTCTGTTACACATCATCATGTTTATACATGTCTTCCTTAGCAAAGCAAGAAAAACAAGGAAAATCAATCAATAATTCTTCGGAGATTTGAAATAGGCAACGTGCTGCCAGACTGGTGAAATAATTTTCCTGTTTTGTGATGAACAAAACATAAGATTTGAAGCAAATGTTTTAAATGCATTGGAGTTACCTCACAATGGAATGTGGAACCTAACCAACCCAGTGAAAGAGAGGAACCTTCTTGCTATTGCAGCTTTATTGCCACTAGAGGGCGCGTTTGTGCAATTCTTCTGCAGGCATAAACAGAGTTTGTCTATGTCATTGTTGCAGGCTGCACATTTCATTCACGTCTCTCCCGTTTTTGAAAAAATTATTTTATAATATGAGCTTTTTGTTTCTTTGCCAGGGTCCAAGAGGCCTACTTGGTCCCAGGGGTTCAGCTGGTCCTCCCGGACAGCCTGTATGAGTGTTTAAGTATCTTTCATTACAATTTTATTTTACCCGACTGGAGACAGCATACGTGGTCATGTATTCTGTTTGTTTCCATAGGGTATTGCTGGTATAGATGGTCCTGCTGGTCCGAAAGGAAACATGGTATGAATGCATACTGTTCTGGTATAAGTACATATGAAAAGGTATGATGTGAAATAAGTTTACTATTTACGAATTCCGAAGACTTCCTTTGCGACGTAGGCATCCTGTTCTGAATAATTTTGTCATTGGTGCTAGTTCTAGCCCATGTGGCACCCCTGGCAAGCTTCACTGTTGGCTCCATCTTTATCTTGAAGTTGCAGCCCCCTCAGAAGATGGCATCCTAGGTGGCGACCTATGTCGCCTAATGGGTTGACTGGCATTATCTGCATGTCGCCAGTTTTGACCATTTCTGATGTCGCATACTCTGCCAGGTAGCCCCTCGATCTCGAAGGAGGGTGCACCGTCCCAGGAATTGGTGTCAGCTCTCAGTGAGAGTCCCTGGTGTCCTACCACCGGGTAGAGAGCCATCAAACAGCAGACCACGAGCACTGTGGGTAGTAGGTGCCATAATGGATTATGAGCTGGAATTGTGGCCAAATTGTTTCAGTTCCAAAACCCGGAATGTTCAGTGGAGGTTACATTATTAGAAAATAAACACCAGATGTGACCCTGCTTCACGGATCCCAGCGGGTCCTCAGAATTTTCCTCACTGAACCAGAACTGCTGTAGTAATTAACCTGCTGTATAGGGGGACAATTTGCCAGTTGTCGATGGTGCTTTGGGTTAAAAGTGCAGTGATCTGACAAGCAGCAGCCACTCTGATGTGAAAGCGTCACTTAGGTTTATGATAAGTCAGGAGATAATTTACCAACAGTAGATCTGAGGAACAGTATAAGGTGTAAAGGTTTGATCTTTTTTTAAGGGTCCTAATGGAGAACCTGGGCCTCCTGGTCAGCAAGGAATCCCTGGAACTCAGGTGAGAGTCACGCGTTTAGAACCTTGGCTTCCCGCTGAGTGTTTAGACGATGGTTTGCGGCTTCATTCCCACTTTTCCTCCAGGCCTCCTGTGTGCTAAATTGGAGCACATGGAATTTCTTGGAGTGGATGGAGCTCCTGTCACTGAAAAAAGTGTGTGTGTGTGTGTGTGTGTGTGTGTGTGTGTGTGGGGGGGGGGGCTCAGCTGAAAGCATGTTATTCATGCATCTGAAATTCCAGTAGCGAACGTTGCCCTTAGAGGGTTGGGAGGGGGATCAGGTTACCCGGCATGCCCGCCTGGCTGCCACGGTGAAACGGAACAGACACGAAGCACAATCGCCACTTTGTGAATCACAGACCCCCCAACCCCTCCCATCTCTTGAGTAGGTCACAACCCCCCAACTCAATTCACTCCTGTCCCAAATTCATGTGTTGGCATGCAAAGCATTGACTCTTCTCTGCCTCCCTTTGCTCTGTAGGGTCTTCCTGGTCCTCAAGGCCCCATCGGTCCCCCAGGTGAAAAAGTGAGTCCTTGACTTTCCCTCAGACTTGAGTTTTTCCCTTCAACTTCTCACCATCTGCAGGCTGATGACTTTAACTGCTTGTTGTTTTTAAGTCCTCGGCCATAAACTATGGTCAAAAATCTGCATAAACACACAGGTCCATATATGTGGTCTCACGCACACACATGCATGCTAAAAGCTAAGCTAAAAAAGATGACAGCGCACATGTGTTTGAAAGCTTAGTCTGCAGTTTTTAGACCGCTGAAGTGCTCAGGGATGAGGTATCACCAACAGCATCGGTATGTCACAGATACGGTTATCGCCTCTTCCTTCTTGTAACTTAAATCAAGCCTCAGATCTTTGTTATTCCACGGCATCGTTCTCCGCTCTGCTGAAGCGTTGAAGATTTACTTGTCCTCAGGGTGAACACGAGAAGCGTCCGGCTTTGACCTTTGACCCTTTGCTGTTTCCTTTTCCTGTGTCCAGGGCCCCCTGGGCAAGCAAGGCCTGGCTGGGCTGGCTGGAGCCGACGGTCCCCCTGTAAGTCTGACCACGTTAAGTGGGCTAACACCTTAAACACTGCTAGGCACAAGACCCAGATTTGCGAAAACAGCAGCTCTGGAATACTGGTATTAAAGAAAATGCAGCTTAATATGGAGCCGGGGGGGGTCGCAGCTCCTTGATGCTATCTCTCTCCCTGTACAATAATTGCCATCATGATACCAATCTCGTGCCTCGACCTGCTCCTATTTTTGAACTTCAGTTTGCCCAGAAAATTACTCCTAATGGAGCGGACAGGTTTTCCTTCTTGTGCATTTATAGCCCTACAAAAAATAGCACTTGGTAAAAGCATATAAATCAGGAATATCTTCCTGCTCCGTCAGATGTTAGCGGCACTCCTATCCAAATGCATGCTTTCTACTCTCCTCTGAATAAATCATTGTGTTTGTAGGGACACCCGGGAAAAGAAGGACCACCAGGCGAGAAGGGGTCTGTGGTGAGTGAATTGTGTGTAACGTCTGCCAGCAGGACGTCCTGAACGGAACTGACTGTGGCTAATGGCTAATTGAGGCCCTAAAAGCAGATGTTAGCGCTCTTGGTGTCAGCTGGTGGGTGCATTATGAAAACCACCGTGTCGAGGCCTGGGAAGTTACACAAGAAAGGCCTCAATAGGACAGATTCCTCAACACATTGTGGGAGAAGAACGATTGGTCCTGTTTAGTCAGACATTTTGAGGGAACCAATGGGATTGAGCCAGGAGAAAGTAGGCGAAATTCTGCCACGCCATTCTGATCACCCTGTGGTTTTTATTTTAAGGGACATGGTGGTCCTCAGGGTCCCATTGGCTACCCTGGCCCCCGTGGAGTGAAGGTACGGCATCTCCGACTTTACCGTCCTCATGACTTTGGTCTGTCTTCTTCCGTGACTAACCTGCATCTTCTCTGTGCGATAGGGTGCTGATGGCATCCGCGGGCTCAAGGGCCACAAGGGCGAGAAGGTAACGATCCCCGTTTTCCGTAGCGCTGGCTCCCAGTAACCATCTCATAGTCGGCGAAGAGATGCAAGGAGAATTGTTTGAATAGGAGTCGGTATCGCTCCTCAAAAGGCTTCACAGCATTAGTTGCTTATGCTTACGGTGACAGAACTCCAGCCGGCCTTCGTTTTGAGGACCAGCCGTATCATTCTTTCCGCTTGCCTCCCAGGTGTGCCCCATGGGCCATTTTCCCCGTGAGTGTGAAGCTCTTGTAATCGCATTTTTTGAGTTGGTGGCGAGGGGGGGCTAGAAGGAGAAGGCCCTGCCAAGATGGCTTTAGTGATCGGCATCCGCGCTATGTTAGCAGTTAGCGCTTTATGCTGTACACGCACCGCACTAGGGGCCAAACCACCTGATTCCCATGAGCCCTTGCTCTTCCAGCCCATTCGCTGTCCTTTCCCTTTAGGCTATGGCCTAATTTGGTTGTCTTTACTCACGGTACCCTTCAGGTTTTGAAACGGTGCCCTTCGGGGCAGGTACAAAACAAGCCCGACATCCTTCCTGTCGACTCGTACATTCACTGATGGGGAAGACAGCAGCTTCGAGTGTCGTCGTGAGCGAAATGTGAGGAATTCAGCCCTGCTGCCAGACTGGGTGCAGTCCCATTACATTTAGTAATGTGGGTTGCCAAGCAGAAAAGCAGCATGTTTCAAAGTGATAAAGGGGCAATTTAACTATGAATAGATGAACTGGACTCTTAGGTCTGGTTGGTCAGGGTTGCTTTTTGCCAAAGCTGTCCCCAATCCAAATATCTGTTACACTGCTAGTTATTTAAAATATTTCCAGGGCTCTCGAGTCTCACGCATTGACTGTGAGACAAACGCTCCACCCCTAACAGATGTAATCTCTCCAAACCTTTGATGAAACTTGAGAGCCCCGTTTTTTACGCTAGAGTCACACCTCTCTAGACCAGTCAGATCTTTATTATTGTTGTGCAGTTATTTTTAGTTATAAATACATTTTCTGAGTATATGTTTATTGCAGTGTTGCACTATACCGTATTTGTTGAGGGCCCATTTGATTATCATTACATCAAAGTCAGGTCAGCCTCAGGCTGCAGTCTGCATTCTCCGTAGATCATGTTTTTAGTCAAAAGCATGCTGTGCTTTGATTTCTTTCAGATCATGCATTTAAAAAGCAGTATGAAAGCACTGTGTTTACATGCATATTTATATGCATTGATCTTTGCACCGTCGTGACATCTTTCCAAATGCGATTTCTTGCCTGTCTATGCTTAGCTCCAGGCGTCTCCACCCATAGCAAGCGGTGTTTACACACGATGCCTTACTGCAAGAGAGCGATGAGTCACCGAACTTAAGGGAAACCTGCTATAGTCAGCGATTGGGGACGTGCGTGTTGGTGGTGGGCGGGGGGAAGGGTGATCTCCGGAAATGCACTGGAGCAGGTCCAGGATGGACAGGGAGGCAGCTGACTGGCTGTTGAACCAAAGATGGAGGAGGTGTTACATGAAGCAGGATTTCTTGCTTAGCCGCATAACTTGTCGGATTTAATTAAGGGAGTCTGAATTAAATGTAAAGGATAAAGTTCATTTAGCTCAGACTACCTTAAATCCTTCAAGTTATCCAGCTAAGCAAGAAATCCTGCTTTGTTAAACATCCCTCCTAGAGAGCTCTTGCGGTCAACACCGCATTTATGCTGGAGCATTTTAATTGAGATTAATGACTGAGGCTGGGGTCTTTTCTCACTTCCAGAGATGGTATCATCGCATAAAATTATACATTTTTATTTATGTCCGCATGTTTTGCATGAGTAATTCTCTTAATTACTCAATTACTCTAACCAATTTGACATTGGAATTTTTAAATGTATATTACAGAAAACTGTGGTGCTTTGAACCCAGTATTTTTTAAAAATGAGTTGGTTATATGGAATAATTTATACCTAATTTACTCTTAATTGGATTGCTTAAAAAACGGTAGCTATAAAAATCATCTTATTTATAATCTCCTGGCACTCGCGCCCTGTTTTAGGGGATAAAATAATAATTGAGTTTTAGAAATTTAGCTGTATGCAGTTACTAAGTTCTTTAAATGTAAGGCAGTGATGCAGATAATGCGACAAGTTCGGACGTGCATTATCCAGTGTAAGAGCTTGACCAAGTGCCTTACTAAACCTCATCCTGAGAACGAGATCGTGCTTTGTCCGTTTCCTTGCCGTTCCTCTATTGGGTGTAATCTGAGTCTTTACCAGCAGGTGGCAGTTTTACTTCCCTTTTGTCTCCTCAACAGTGTATCCCCTTTTGTTGCATTTTTCATCTATATATCACCTTTGCCCTTTAAGTCCATTTCAGAATCATTAAAGGATTTTTTTTATTGTTTACCTTCAGTGAGAAATTCAAATCTTGCTTAAGCAGTTGAAACATTTCTGTTGGCTGTTGTTGATACCCTCCAGAGGTCAGTATTGAGTCACAAAAAGAGTAACAATCTGGAATGTCAATCATTTTACAGCAAAGTAGGGTCACATGTTTTAATTTTTGTTGTTTCACATGATTTAACTACCACTCAATTTTCTGCAAGATACTTTTTTAGCTAATAATGTACACTTTTGCGCTTTGCATTTTCTATTAATCTAAGTGCTCCGATGTTTTCTTGGTGACACTTATGAAGGAAAACTGTCCCGCTTGATCTGTGTCTCCTGTTTTGTTTTTAGGGAGAGGATGGTTTCCCTGGTTTCAAGGGCGACATGGGCCTCAAGGGCGATCGGGTAAACCCCCAAACGGCTCTGCTGTCTGCTCACAATGCATGAACTTAGTGTTGTTACAATGATACAAACACATTGAATTTCAAGGTGGGGTTACACTTGATGGGGAAATCCACAGAAGCAAAGTAATATTGTCAGGCGATCAATATTTTCCGTGCCTTCATATGCATTCAAAGACAGTTATATTCCATACATTACAAGCTAAGAAATACCTGTTTGTTTCACAATCTCATTTGCTTAAAAACAATGTTGCAGACATTAGTAATCTATATGACGCAAGTTCTCCTTGGGATTGGACATGAACTCTTATTAGAATCATACCGCAGCAGTCAAACTCTAGACATGAAATAAGGTTTGTTCTTGGTTTAGTTGCATCCACCATAGTGTGTATGAAATTATTACATTGTGGTGCATAACTGGCACATATAACTGACAACTTTCAGCTGACCTCCTTAATGGGACACTGCATGTTACGCCCTTGTGATGTTTTTGTGCAGGGTGAGAATGGTGTTCTGGGATCCCGAGGCGAAGATGGTCCGGAAGGCCCCAAAGGTCGCTCTGGCCCTCCCGGGGACACTGGATCAGTGGGTTTGGCTGGAGAGAAGGTACATTCTGGAACCTCTATCTGTTTATCAGATCTTGAATGTGGAGCCCATCTGTTTCCAAGCACAAGAGATCTACGGTGTATTGTAACCATTCAAATTAGCCTTGAACTGGGCTGGACAAAGGAATGTTAACAGATACGTTACTGAGCAGTTTTTGTTACATTACAAGCCACAGTAGCTGTTTTCTTGGGTAATTAATATGTTCAAAAGACAAATTAAACACATTAAAATTGTTATTTAAATTCAAAAATATTCTTTAGAAGGTATTATTGAAAAATATGTGTTTTTCAGGGAAAACTAGGTGTTCCAGGATTGCCCGGCTACCCAGGAAGACAAGGGCCAAAGGTATGCGCATGCGATTAGCCAGAGCATGAATGAAGTAGCTGCTAAATTAATTACCTTTTAGCTAAGATAAACACATTTTTGTGTTCCAATAATGAGCCATAAATGGGTAAATTGAACTGTACGTAATTAATTTAAAACTGACAAATTTTATAACGTGTAATTAATTAATCTTATCAAAAGAATAATTCATGATGGTTGTTGTTATCACGAACTGTGTGATTTGGAGTTCTGTAGAGGTCATTTTTTCTTCTCAGCTCAGTTGTGATAACGCTGCTCAGAGGTGACTGACTGGCACCTTCAGAATGAGCCACCGAATTTCACGATGCTGGGACAACGATAGGCAGCTATTATCAATTTGCTAAATAAATAAGCAGGTCCTTATGGATCTCTCTGTAGTGCGGTCTAGCCAAGCTATAGGGCAGTTTAAGAACAGTGGGCCTAATGTGGCCTTAAAGGGCCTCCGGTTCTCCGTAAGAGCCACAGGCCACGAGATTACTGAGGAGTGTCAGCCAAAACCACTAGGGCGTTTTTATGGAACAGATTAGTCCCATAACTGAACACTTTGGTTCAAGTTAGATTTGTAGGCTGAGCTCTGGTCACCCAGATATTCACTTCTGGTCCTCGGAGGCCATCGGTTGGCACATTTTGTAGCTCTCGCAACACCAACAAGAGTTTAGGTCAAATTCTCGATCAGAACTATTCAAGAATCAGATGGATCATGTGAGAATAGAGCAGAAGCTTGTTGGACTGGACTGGAATCAAACTCTTCATGCATTAGCTTAAAATGTACATTTGACGTACTGCATTGGTTGAATTAATCTGATATGGTTAGTTTCTGAAAGCCAGCATTTACAGCATGCTTGCGGAGGAGACGATATATTTGTATGGAAGCCACTCAGCTGATAGATATAATTCATCAAGATTGTAGCCTTTATTGACTGTTCATTGACTGTGTTTATTGATGGTTATATTACTACAGCCTGTAGGGCATCCTCCTGTCCACTAGAGGGTGCTATTTTTTGTCTTGGTTTCTGCATGTTTCTAGGCACTAACAACTAGGCAGTGTTAATGGTGTATTGTGATCATCCTTGAAGTGGCTTTTATTGTTTCAGCGGTTCTTTATTGTCAGAGTAACTTACATACTGGATATCGACCTTTAACCTGCATGTCCACTTGTTCCTTTGTTGTGTTCACTCCTGTTTGACACAGCCACGCCGTTACTGGTCTCCCTGCTTTGTCCTGTGTTCACTTGACCTCTCTAACTACTTAACCTTTCCTTTTTGGATTCAGCCTTCTAGGCTATGCGCTAGTCGCTTGTCGGTTGCTTCTGGCTAAGCCCTGGCAGTTACGCGACGCCTGAGGCTCAATCAAGGAAATCGTTTCTTGCCGTAAGCGGAATGCCAAGCTTCTAGTGATCGGTGGGCATGACTAAGTATATATTGCTGCACCCAGGAGCCAAGTGTCGAGTAGGAGAGGCAATGTCGAGTGGGAAGGGTTTATCACATGGGGTAGGAGGGGTTTATAACGAGGGTTAGGGTATCAGATGATAGCAAGCCCCTTGTTATACACCCCTCCCCCATTGTCCCTCCCACTCGGCATTGCCCCTCCTATCCTACATTGCCCCTCCTATCCTACATTGCCCGTCCCACTCGACATTTGGCTCCTGGCTGCAGCGATACACCTCTCAGCATGACTAGTCAAGACAGAGGACTGACCATGGCAGAATCCATGTAATAATCTAGCATTACCAGCTCAGGAGGCAAAGGCTGTCATTGGGTCATAGGCTGTATTTCTGATGTGCAAAAACTCAAGAGCAAGTTTTGTTTGTCAAGAGGTTGTCAAGCAATGAAGCAGAACTATCAAGGGGAATAATTGATTAGTAAAGAATACATGTATGTAGGAGTCTTGGAACGTAATTAGTATTATTGTTCCGTGGAGCGGAATGGTGGGGAGATTGGAATCCTAGTTGACTGTAATCTAAGCATCCCCTACGGGGCATAATGGGCACCGGCAGCTTGGCCAACCTGCAGATGACTGAAAAAGTTAGTGTCAGGATAAATTTCAAAGGAGCGTGTGCTTAACCCACAATGCTCCTGGGTGGGAGCCTTGAAGCAGTGTGCACAGTTGAGTGTAATAGATAGCGGCTGGCAGGGCACGTGGTTGACGCTGATCGCTATAGACAATGACTTAAAGTAAACAGAAAACAGGATACTCGCATTCATGGGAAAACACTTAACTGATGACTTTAATGCTTTTCTCATGCTATCCGGATTGAAAATACGCCGGTAAGCTGTTTTCGGAATTGTTGCAATTATAACTGAGCGACCTTAATTCGTACCATCGTCTGCCTGACCTTATAACAATAAAAGTGCCATTTAGATTTGCCATGAGGACCTCTGTATTAATCTTATTTTTTGTTATGAATTTAGAAATGCCATTGTGTTTATTTGCAAATGCATGGGGGTGGGGCACCTACCTCTTTTGCACGAATGATTAATGATTAAATGTTCTCCATTTTTGAGGTTCTGGGTGCCTCTCACTCAAAATTAAGTGACCCCACCCAACTTCCTCTCTTGGTCAACAAAATTTGGTGTTTTCAAAGATGCACCCATTGCTTTGGGAGCGCTCATAAAGACAGACACACTTATGTGAATGAATATTTTGAATTTCTTTACCACTTGATGGCTGTGCAAAGGCTTCACTGAATAAATGGATTCAGATTTTTGCAAAATTCACATATTCAGACTGTAGAGAGTACTGTTTTTTTTTGTTTGTTTTTTTTTTTTGCATCACCGTCGTATTTGATAAGTCAATGGAAAGAGAGCCCGGGGCGACCCTTATGCTCTCCCCTCCTCTGTCTGCAGGGCTCCACCGGCTTCCCAGGATTCCCAGGGGCCAACGGAGAGAAAGGAGCTCGGGTACGGTATGCCGAGCCGGCGAAACGAAGCGCCGTGGAGATCCCGTCAGCTGAAGTGTCAGCATCGCGAGTTCTCAGTCCACTGAGGTCCCGATGCCACCGTGATTGTACCTTCAATGAGTTCCTTCCTCTGTCCTCTTTTTAAGCTATTTAAATTCAATCAGTGACAATCACTTTGCAAGGGAACATCTGAAGGGATCTCAGCACTGATTAAGAGCTCAGAATACTAATGTCTCCTTTGACTATCATCCCAGCCTTTCTTGGTCCGAAGAGATTTCGCTGTCTTTTTGACACTGATGTTAATTGTATCCCCAATGAAGGTCAGTTTATTCCAGCAAAACCCCGCATGTTTTTTAAGCTTAAAGCGACACACCCTGGTTCTGAACGTGACTCGATAGCGCGGATCTTGAGGAAAAAGCCCCAGAACCGCTCCCTTTGTGTTTGAGTTTGTTTGCCTCTTGATGTTCCACCTCCTCCGCCGGGGGGGGGGGGGGGGGGGGGGGGGGGGGGGGGGGGGGGGGGGGGGGGGGGGGGGGGGGGGGGGG